>NIUQ01001116.1:0-34750 GCA_002796945.1 Plectus sambesii | reverse complement strand
AAACTTTCATGAAACTCGGAAAATATTTTTAAACTGTGCGTCAGCGCCTTGTCTTGCGGGTATTTCACTACTTAACAGGAAAAATGCTCCTTTAAAGGAAGTTGTGAAGATCTCGGTAAATAAGAAAGATACGCTGCGATGTTTATTCGACAACTTAAGACAACCGTCATTCGTTTATTAGAACAACATGAAATACACCATGTGCTGGCTAACAACTTTTAGCGATCTTCGCAGGTATCCTATGATTAACTGCAATAATGACCGTAGTCATCCTAGACAGGCTTCGGCGTATTCATCGAACCATTCATCAAATTTTTTCCTATCAGCGTCTGAGAAACTATAACTTTTCCCGTTAATGACGTCAAAGACTGCTCGAGCTTTTTCCGTCTGTTCTTTCGTGTAAAATACACCTGGCCGAATAATCTTTTTCTGAGTTTTTGAAAGGTTTTTATAGATTGCGATATAGGCCTTTGGAGGAGTATGTATTTTTATCCATGCCTGAAAGAGAAATTAACGCATCAAATATTCATAAAGCAAGACCACTGAAAAAATGTTCGTGCAATAGTCCGTGTCAGGAAACTTTAGCAGAACCCTTTTATAGGATTCTGCTGGATTTCGGGATAAATATGCATCACCACTGCACTCTGTCAGAAAATACGCACTAACATTCACGTTCGTATGCAGTATCATTCCAAGTACAACGTTTAAATAGAGCTTATGAAAAAGAAATTAACTCTTATTTTTTTGTGATTTTTTATTAAGGGCTTTCACCCGGAATACGCAAGATAGGTCATTAAATTGCTACATGGTGCCTGTACACTCCCATTTCTGCTGAAGGTTCCCCAAATCGAAATGGAAACATGGCTACATGTAATTTAAAAAAATCCTTTCTTTGTGTTAAATTTCACTTTTTACGATGGCTACTGAAATGACGTTCCCTTATTAATAAAGAGAAGTGTGAAAATTTCTGATTTCAAACTGATAATAATAGTCCTTTGAACAGTGGAGAGATAAAAAGAGCCACCCTGTTAAAGAAATGAAATATTCGCTGGAACAAATTAATAAACTTATGGAACACTTATTCCTTCTGTTCTCTCGTACATATCAGTGTCAAACAAATGTACAACGCTATTAAGTTACCTGGACATTTGTCCATTCAGAAGCTTTAATACATCCACTAGTTTTTAGCCTCTTCAGTATGGTGGTCACTTTTGGCATGTTGTAAAGATTCCGGTGACCAATAAATTGCTTGTAAGTCTTGTTTTGTTCGGGCTTACGCAGACAACCATAAATTTCCTCTGCCGCAGTACTGCAATTAAAAGTAGCTTCCAATGTCTCAGAAGCACAGGCCATCATTACTAACGATACAGCTACAAGGTGGAGAAGCATTTTTCTTTTATTCCACGTTCGTTAAAGTACTGCAATTAAATTTGATTAAAGATAAGAGAGATCACAGTTCGATTTCCAGGAAAGTCCTATTGTTTTTAAGCCGACTTGGGCTTGATCTGGACAGTTTTGATGGTGCGAGACAATTTGGAACCTGGAATTATATGAATTTATGCATAATTTTACACAGGCACGAAAGGTAGCTTTTATAAAAAGCTGGTATACTTCAAAAGACAATAATGGTGCATTGCGGCTAGTTTGTGCAGCTGTGAAGAATTAAATGAATTTTTCTCGATAACCCCATAGCCGCTTCTTCAAATTTAGGAATACCTACAGCAAAAGTGTGAGGACAAGTGAGCCGAGCTCAGGAGCCCATTTCACAATATTGATGACTATTGAGAATTGAAGAATTGAGTATCGATTCTGCATACTCGCCACAGCATTATCAAGTGTGAACTTTATACTCACGTAAAATCGAAACTCTATTTTTCAGTTCTCAACCCTCGACATTTTCATGAAATAGGACGTTAAATCGCAGCAACTCAACTACTCAACGATCGCAGCAAAACTGTCACTGCAAATTGCGATCCATGGCCAATCGCGCAAAGATCAGTTTATAATGAGCAGACATACAATGGTTTTAGCGCTCACTCATATCTCTAATGGCACTAAACAGGTCCAACACACGATTTAAACCTTCATCGCCACGGGAATTCTATCATTCAGTTTGATCGTGAGCTCTTCATAGTTCCTGCTGCTACCATATCCTAACGATCGATGTCGTTGTCTGCTACCTTAAGAGTACCCAGTGCGCACTGTTCACTTTTAAATTGTGTTGAGTGGAGATAAGAAATAGAGCACCTCTAATGAAGAGCCATAAATATAAATTTTACTGCTTAATTCATTTAAAGCTTCTTTCTTGTATAAAAAATAGTTTTTCAAATAGAAAACAAATGTGTTTATGTCCTCCGTAAAATAAATAACTGAGCTTAGAAGACCAATTTACATTGAATTAATATTCCTTTATCGATTACTTGAGAATTTTACACTTTCGAAGCAGATAATAGAGGCTGGTGTATCGTAAATTAGTCTTTACAGAATAATGTTTTGATTAACGTAAGCAATTCATATAATTGGGCTTTCCTGTAAACCCAGTTGTGCATTATTTCTCTCTATAACTTTGTTCAATTACAGGACGTACGCGAACGTGAAAAAGAAGAAAAATGCTCCTTAGTCTTGTTGCTGTATCGTTGGTGTTGATGGCCTGTGCTTCTGTGGCGTCGGGAGCAACTTTTAATTGCACCGCTACAGAAGAAAAAATTTATAGTTGCTTTCAAGAGCCCGAGCAGAAAAAGTCATTTGCGCTATTCGCGACTCGAACCGCAGTTTTCAATATACGAGGAGTGACCGCTCTACTGAAGAAATTAAAAAATAATGGGTGCATCAAGGCATCCGAATGGCCAGATGTTCAGGTGATCGTTAGAGCGTTGCGCATTTGGTTGATCGCGATAAGTACGAGAGACCAGGAAGAATAGAGTTTTTACCGAAAAAAATATGTTCGAGCAAAGATTTCATTTCTTTAGCTAGGCGGTTCTCTTCCCCCACTGTTCGAGTAACTGTCGTTTTCTGTTTGAAATTTTGAAAGTTCCTCTTTGTTAATTGAGAAACTTCATTTCAATTGTCATCGAAAATTTGAAATAAAACTCAAGAAAAGGATAGTTAGAACTATATATAGTTATTCATTCATTTCGATCCGGACATATTTGACAGAAACGTGGGTGTATTAGCACCCTTTCGCAGTTTCATGACGAACCTTGCATATTCCTCATCGAAGCTTCAATAGAAAATTATAAGTAAGAAAAGTATAAATGTCTTTCTTCATTGATACTATTTTAACGTTGTACTTAAAATAGTGTTATATAAAGATATGAAAGTAGTTGTTTAATAGTGCGCATTTTCTGACAAAATGCAATGGTAATGTATATATATCCCATAAAGTAACATAATCCTGTAGAAATGTTCTGCTAAAGTTTCATGATACGGATTACTGCATGATACATCCTTTTTCAGTAATTCTACTTTATGGATACTTAATACATTAATTTTCTCTTTCAGGCATGGATAAAACTCATAACACCTCCAGAGGCCTATATTGCAAGCTTTAAAATCCTAACAAAAGCTGAGAAAACGACGCTTGGACAGGCTTCATATAACTGGGATGATAAGGAACTTCAGGAAAAGTCCAAAAAAATTCAACAACGCCTTAGCTCACAGCATTTCAGCCTCTCAGAAGCTGATCAAAAAGAACATTTGGAATGGTCTATGAAATACTTTGAAGCCTGTCGAGGCCCCTAATTTTACTACGACGATCATTACGGATAGTCTTATAATAGCCGTGAAGATTGCTAAAGATTGTCAGCCAGCATGTCGTATATGAAATGCTGTTCCTATAAACGAATGGCTGTTGTCTCAGTTTATCAAATAAACATTAAAACAGAACTCCGTTTAGCCTGATTTTTTCATAAATTCGTTTAAAGGAACATTTTTCTGACAACTAATTGTGAAATAAGCCCAGGACAAGGCCATACAATCAATTGCTGTAGAGGAATTTGAAGCTCTATAAGGCTTTGCATGAACTTTTGAGACAGTCCTAAACGAGTATTACAGTGAATCACTCGATTATTAGGAATAGTACAACTGAAAACGTTGAAATTTGCTGAAAATCCGGAATGAACAAATTTTTCCTTAGTATTTCCGAAATATCCATTTCTTAGTACAAAAATAGCAGCAATTCAAATTGTGCTGTTCTTAAAAGTGAAACGCAATTGTTCTCAGAAATGATGAATACTTTTGATTATGTGTATTCAAATAATCCAGTTAAAACCCATTTAAGATCATCAAAAATTTTGTGTTTATAAAAATGAATTTTTAAAATTTTCTGTCAAACGTCGATCGCTTGCAAGAATGATCGTATTTGATTCGATTACGCAGAGCTACCAGTTCATTTTTGATCAATTTTGTTATATCACTCGTAAACTTTAGGAAGTGTTTCAGCTGATCATCGAATTTAAAAAAATCTCTGCTATTCTTTCCTTAGTAATCCATTTTAATTTACGCCGAGCAGTTTACTCATCGTTATGAGCGGATTGCCACTCTTTAGTCGGCCTTCTATTCGACAAACACTGTTCAGAGGATTGTTTCAATCCCTCGGTAATGGTACTGATGCTAATGATGATCTCTGCAATACATTTTGTATCGCAATGCACTGAATATTTGCAATCCTACCAGATTTTCTCGTAATTAGACCCCGGTGCGATGACGAGAAATGCCATTTTTTGGGTGATCTCGTGAAATTCGAAACTACGCCCCCGGGGGTTAGTGTTGCAAAATGCAATCGAATTGTGTAACATAATTTTGTTTCGATACTATAATCTGATACTATTTTACCACACCACGACAGGATACACTTTTGCCGTACATAGCATATTTACTGCACTGAGGAGCAGCAAATAATGACCCTATCGTACAAAATTGCGATTAAATGCATTATTGCATGCACATCTGTCTGCGCTTCAGAAGGTAATTTCGAAAATATTGCACAAACGGGACCATTTCACACTGTCGCTCGAATATTGTGATCGTAGGCGATACTGTCGCGACTCGGTTAGTTCCGCTTTCGAATAAGCGCTTCTCTAATTAAATTTTGGTACTTTGAAAAGATAGGAAATTTAATTTCCGGCAAAACTTCAGAACTAATCTTCAACAGAAATAGGCTCCAGTGACATACGCGTAAAAATCTTATGAGGAGCTTAAGAGACGCAGCGTTGACGGATTATCACAAGCTTCTTGTGGATTAGAAAACTTGACTTTTGATTTCATTCGCTTACTTCCTCTCGAATTTACCTTCTTACAACAAAGCCGCACGAAAGAATTTCATTTCTGAAAGGCAGTAACGCACGCGCGCGTTCGATCCACTGACGAAGAATCGTAGTGAATACATCAAGCATTTTCTCATTCAAGCATATATTAGACGCTTTATCTCCGTGAATATTTGTTCGTGAATATTTTCCACGCGTTCCATTAGGGAATAATATGTCTCGCTTGTAAGTAATATTCGTGATCATTTTACTTGCAGGGAACATAGACATCTTGGATTCGTTTCATAAAGCCGCTGTAACCATGGCTGTTTCAATCGAAACTTTGTGATATTTGACGACGGATTTGCTATGACGAACGTGCCATTGGTCTTTTCATATCACAGCTGATTAGTCGCCGGACTACACGGATTACTACTCAGAATAGATGTAATTATAAGAACTAATATAAAAGGCTGTTAGGTATTTGCAGTCGGTATAGTGATATTTCTGTGGGGTGACAGGGTGCAAAAAATACCTACCTCCGTATCGTCGTGACCATGCCTGCGTCGCGCTAGGGATAGGTATAGACTGGTTGAGACGGTGTTGCAAAAGACGGCATGCCAACATCCTCATCGAAGGCCCTCTTCGAAAATCGTCTCATGCCTCCGTAACCCAACATATCCTCAATTATGAAATGTCTTCGTGAAGGAGAATATTGTTTAGCCTACAAGTAAAAACTTTACTTCAAACTGTTCAAAGGTTTTTCTTGAAATATGCTCTTCAAAAAGACTCGTTCTTCTGAACCATCTCATATATTTGTTCCCATACAAAAAATTAAAACTATGAAGTCTTCAGTTTTTTACATTATGGGTCGATAGTTCTCTCGCTGCTGTTATACCAGGATTGGTGTTTTCTTCTTAGTCGGTAAATAATTATACTGATTTATGAACTAACATCTCAAAACATTCAATGTTTCAGCTCAATTGATAATGGATAATATTACTCAAGGAAACAGCGACTACCGCATCATTACTGCTTCAACTTATTTCATCATCAACTTTTCTGGATTGCTTATTTATATAATATTCATAGCTGCCATTTTTAACGACCGAAAGAATTACAAACAGAGCTTTTATGTTTTCGTTGGACACCTGGCAATAGGAAACATTGGCACACTTTGTGAAAATTTATTGGTTGCTCTTCCACTCACATTGGCTGAAAGGAATATTTATGGAGATTCTTGGCTGCTAATATTCGGATTTGGACAAACGTTCTCCTTTTATTTGGTTCTATCGTTTTCATTCATGATTACATTTAACCGCTTTGTTCTATTCCTCTTTCCCGCCAGACATAAGTCAATATTTAATTCCCCCCGAATTCATTACATTTCAGCTTTAGTGTATATATATCCAACTATCACTGTTGTAATTACAACCATTATAGGATGCCCCAAATGGTTCGATACGAAGCGTTTTAATTTTTATTTAAAATGCGATCCATCTATATCGGCTTTCGGCAAGTTTTACATGACGGTTATTATAACATACTTTCCAAGTACAGTGCCTATAGTAATGATGTTTCTGTACATAGCAGTCATGGCGAAGATCAAATATTTGAAGAGTACAACTGCTTCAACCACTTTCAGTAAGACAGACATCAGTCTGCTGGTTCAAAGTGTTGTCATTTGCTTATTATTATGGGTATACATCTTGGCCTTTTTGTTTATTTCAAAAATAACATCATCACCATTGGGACCGATTGCGCTGGTAAACATTTCTGGAATTAATTCCTCCATCAATCCCATAATTTTCTTTGTGTTCAATCAACAAGTGCGAAAGAGCGTGAAGAAATTGTTGTTTTCGGAGAAAACTAAAATTCAAAGGCTCCCGTTCAGTGTAACAACTCGTCGTGGATGAAAAGACAAACTTTGAATACTCTGATATTAAGGCAATTTTGTGAAAGTTGTATTATCGTGGCTCTATGGAGCATTTTCTGTATGCATTTCTCATCTCAGTTCATAATAACAGTCTACAGTTCAACACCGTCTCTGCACACCTCATGAAGGCACCAAAACAAAAGAGCGTCCAACATCCTACATGCATGTCTGATATTTTCAGACAATCCACGATATCAGTATTTTTTGACCATACTTTTCCCTTAATTACTATTAACTTATTATGTGATTGAGTGTGCTCGTAATGTTCTTTTCGTATAAAGTTACTGATTGATCAGTGACTGCCGCCTGTAGTCTTAAGGTAGCCGTACTCAAAGAGGCAACTGACTTTAATCTCATCAAATCATCAAGCGTGAATGGACAAGAAAAGATGGTCTCCGTATTTAAAATTTTCACGCAGTTCATTGACAGTATAGCTCTCGGGTTAGCTCAGTTGGTAGAGCGGTGGACTGTAGAGTTCTCAGAGATATCCGTAGGTCGCTGGATCGACTCCGGCACCCGAGATCACTTTTATTGTTGTTCTGCTGAGCGGCATTCAACTCACCGGGTTAGTGCGCACTAATTTGTAGCATAGATCAGCTGCGGCGACTAACGCATAATAAGCCTCACTCAGAGCTTAGTGTACGCGGAATACCACGAGCATCTTGTGATTTTGCAAATTTGAATTATGATCTCATTCGCTCACTTTCAACTTATTTCACCTTCTTACAACAAAGCCGCTCGAACAGATTTTATTTCTGAAAGGCAGTGACGCACGACCCCGAAATTCCCCGGAATCTGAATTTGTCCCCGTCTCCGAAATTCTCTGTCCTTAATATTCTGTGCTTTTTATACTCAATTATCAAAATTTATAGTTTTAATAGTAGTTCAGTTTAGTTTACACTAAGTTGATATATTATTATTCATTTTAAGTAATATTAATTTATTCTATTTCGCATTTTTTTGTACCCGAAAAATTCCCCGTCCCCGGAATTTCCGATTCCCCTTCCCCGTTACAACCTTAGTTTGCATACGCTCCGAGTTCCTATTAGGCACTTAATTATAGCAATCGAATCTCACGATATTCTCTACACTCCTTAATGAAGTCACAAGGGGTGTGCGGCACTAGCCTATGTGACGCACGATCCTTTGGAGAACAATCCCCTAGTTCTAATGGGTGTACAAGTCGAGGGCGCTCTGTTTTGCTCTTATATGCGAAGAGGAGCCTGCTTTCAAAACGTTCGACGCTATCAGAACTAATTGAAAGACTGTAGCTTCGGTCTTTGAGCAACTCGAAAACTTGTGAACGATATTTCTCAGCGGGTAAGACTTCAATAACCGTGAAAAACGTTGGTGATTAGATTTACCCTTTAGGTATACGAATAAGGCAAAAATTTAAACATTCTAAAAATCAATTTCAATGAGTAGGCTAAGACTTGATAAGGCTTGCTGAAGTGACATAACTAACTGTCGTAATGAAGTACTTAAGCTTTGTGCAACAATTTATGCGCAACTCGGTATTATATATCAACTAGCCTAGCATCTCAAAACTTTCGATGATTTAGCTCAATTCGTGATGGATAATATTACTCGAGGAAACATCGATTATCGCATCATTGCTGCTTCAACTTATTTCACCATCAACTTTTCCGGACTAATTATTTATATTGTATTAATAATTGCCGTTTTAAGCGATCGAAAGAATTACAAAAAACAGAGCTTTTATATTTTAGTTGGGCATTTGGCAATAGGAAACGTTGGCACACTTTGTGAAAATTTATTGGTTGCTCTTCCACTCACATTGGCTGAAAGAAATATTTATGGCGATTTTTGGCTGCCAATACTGGGAATTGGACAAACGATCTTCTTTTTTTTGTCCTTTCCTTTTCATTCATGATAACATTTAATCGCTTCGTTTTATTCCTTTTTCCCACTAGACACAAATTAGTATTTGATTTCCCTCAAATTCATTATATTTCAGCGTTCATTTATACAGTGGCAACTATCGGTGCTTCAGCTCTAACCATTATAGCATGCCCCAAATTATTTGATACAAATCGTTATCATTTTTATTTAAAATGCGATCCACTAATTTCTGCTTTCGGCAAGTTTTATATGACATTTATTACTTCCCTTTCAATTACAGTGCCTGTAATAATGTTTTTTCTATACATTGCCATTATTGCGAAGATCAAATTATTAAACAGTGCAACAGTGTCAACCACTTTCAGTAAGACAGACATCAGTTTGCTGGTTCAAAGTGTTCTTATATGCTTATCTTTATGGGCCCAAACGTTGGCCTTTCTATTCATTCCCAAAATTACATCATCACCATTGGGACCGATATTGACTGTCAGTATATCAGGAGTTAACTGCTCCATCAATCCCATAATTTTCTTTGTGTTTAATCAAAAAGTGCGGGAGAGCGTGAAGAAATTGTTGTTTTCGGAACAAATAACAATTCAAGCATTGCAACCCCAAATGTAATGGCTCGTCATGGATGAAAAGACAAACTCTGAATATTCTATTACTACGGTTGTATTTTGATTGTAGAATTATCGTAGCTTTGTTGGTCTCTTATTCTGTATGCGTTTCTCGTCTCAGTTCATAATAACAACCCATAGCGCACCGCAGTCTCTGCATACTTCATGGGAGCCCCAAGAAATAAGAGTGTCGAACATACAATTGATATTTCTCAAATTTTCAGATATCCATGGTAGCAGTATTTTCTGATATATGGCATTTTAATTGTTTTCCTCACTGACTATTAATTTATTATGTTACTGAGTGTGCTCATAATGCTCTGTTCGAATAAAGTTACTGATCGATCAATGGCTGTTGCCTGTAGTCGTGTTGCAGCCGTACTTAACGCTACCGCTGGTTCTGTTCTCATCAAAACATTAAGCGTGAATGGGCTAATAAAGATGGTTTTCGTATTTAAAAATTCCACACGATTTAGCATACGCATAGCTCTCGGGTTAGCTCAGTTGGTGGAGCGGTGGACTGTAGAGTCTAGAAGAAATCCATAGGTCGCTGGTTCGACTCCGGCACCCGAGATCACTTGATTTTTTCCTCATGGCGTCATTCAACTCACCGGGTAAGTGCGCACTAATTTGTAGCATGGATCAGCTGCGGCAACTAACGCATAATAAGCCTCATTCAAAGCTTAGCGGACACAGTGTTCGCGGAATACCTCGAGCATCTTGAAATCAAAATTCAAATTTTCAAAAACACATTTGCTTACTTCCTCTCGAATTTACCTTCTTACAACAGAGCCGCTCGAACAGATTTCATTTCTGAAAGGCAATGACGCATGCGCACGTTTGATCCACTGATGAAGAATAGTAGTAAACACGTCAAGCATCTTCTCATTTATCTATTAGATGCTTTATCAGCGAGGAAACTTGAACGGAAGTGTTTTCCTAAAATTCCATTTTGAGGAAAAATATTTTTCGCTTGAAAGTATTTTCGTGATCATTTCTCTAGTTGCGTGTTAAGGTATCGAGTGTCAGTTTCATAAAGCTCAAGTAATTATGACCGTTACAATTGATATCGTGAGTTACGCAACGAGTGTTGCGACGAGTGGGCAGGAATTCGCTCACGCAATCCCACCTGATTGGTCTCCGCCCTTCCTCGATTATCAATGAAAATAGATGTAATTACAATGGTTTTACATAAAAGGCTGTAGGGTATTTGCAGTTTTCATAGTATATTTCATGAGAATATTTGAGAGACATAGTCTAAACTAAGCCACCTTCATATTTTCTTGACCATACTTGCTTCGCACAAGAGATAGGTACAGATTGCTTGAGACAGTGGTGTCTAAGACGCTTCGCCAACGTTCCCATTGAAGACTGTGTTCAAAAAAATCCCTTGCCTCAATAGCCCACCGTATCCTCAATTATATAATGTTGTCATGAATAAAAATTTTGTTTAGGTGCACATATACAAAACTCCATTTCACGCGTTTGAACAGTTTTCGTTGAAACAAGTTCTTTCAAAAGACTAGTTATTTTGAACCAGCTCATATTTTTGTCTAAATGTGGAAAATTTTAAGCATGCGCTGAATTCTATAGTTTTCACGTTCTCAACGAATTGTTCTCCCGCAGCCGATTTACCATAATTCGGATTCCTTCTCAGCGGTTAAATAATTATATTGATATAAGCCAATATTTCAATATGTTCGATGTTTTAGCTCAGTTCAGGATGGATAATATTACCCGAGGAGACATCGATTACCGCATCATTGCTGCTTCAACTTATTTCATCATCAACTTTTCTGGACTCATTATTTATATTGTATTTATTATTGCCGTTTTAAGAGATCGAAAGAATTACAAACATAGCTTTTATGTTTTAATTGGACACCTGGCAATAGGAAACATTGGAACACTTTGTGAAAATTTATTGGTTGCTCTTCCACTCACATTGGCCGAAAGAAATATTTATGGCGATTTTTGGCTGCTAATATTCGGATTTGGACAAACGTTCTCCTACTATTTGGTCCTTTTATTTTCATTCATGATTACGCTGAACCGCTTCGTTTTATTCCTCTTTCCCGCCAGACATAAGTCAATATTTGATTTTCCACAAATTCATTACATTTCAGCGTTCATTTATATAGTGTCAGCTATCAATGTTTCAGTTACAACTCTGGCAGGATGCCCCCAATGGTTTGATACTAATCGCTTTAATTTTTATAACAAATGCGATTCATTTGTTTCGGCTTTCCGCAAGATTTCTCTAACGTTTCTTACATACCTTTCTATTACAGTGCCTGTAATTATGTTTTTTCTATACATTGCCGTCATTGCGAAGATCAAATTATTAAACAGTGCAACAGTGTCAACCACTTTCAGTAAGACAGATATCAGTTTGCTGGTTCAAAGTGTTCTCATATGCTTATTTTTATGGGCCGAAACGTTGGCCTTTCTCTTCATTCCCAAAATTACATCATCACCATTGGGACCGATATTGATTGTCAATATAGCAGGAGTTAACTGCTTCATCAATCCCATAATTTTTTTTGTGGTTAATCAACAAGTGCGCAAGAGCGTAAAGAAATTGTGGTTTTCGGAACAAACAACAATTCAAGGATTTCAATTCAGTACAACGATTCGTCGTGCATGAAAGGACAAACTTTGAATACTCCGATACTACTGTTGTGTTGTGAGAGTTGAATTATCCTTGCTTTTCGATGTGTTTGTCTGTATGCATTTCTCGTCTTAGCTTATAATAGCAGTCCATAGTGCAACTCTGTCTCTACATACCTCATGAGGGCGTCATGACAAAAGGGCATCAAACATACTGTGGATATTTCTCAAATTTTCAGATATCCACGATATCAGTAATTTCTGATCCATGGCACTTTAATTATTTTTCTTCGCAGCTATTAATTTATTATATGATTGAGTGTGCTCATAATGTTCTGTTTGAATAAAGTTACTGATCGATCAATGGCTGTTGCCACAAGACTGCGGGAGCCGTACTCAACCTAACAGCTGGTTGTATGCTCATCAAATCATTAAGCATGGATGAGCGAAAAAAGATGGTTTCCGTTTTAAAAAGTTTCACACAGTTCGATGAAAGTATAGCTCTCGGGTTAGCTCAGTTGGTAGAGCGGTGGACTGTAGAGTCAGGAGAGAAATCCATAGGTCGCTGGTTCAACTCCGGCACCCGAGATCACTTTTATTGTTGTACTGCTGAGCGGCATTCAAACTCAAGCATTCACCATTCAAAGGTGCGCTAATACAGTATTATTAGCCAATGAGGCCTGTTTACATGACACTACGTCATCATTAACTGTTCAATTTGCAAAGTCATCTTTCATTTATTCATTTTTATGAGTCATACTCTGCTGATTGCCTTCCATCAGACTGTGCTTTCTCTTATTAAAATGAAACTAGCAAAAATGATGCGCCCACGCACCGCGCTGTTCGCTGTAATTGTTGCCTAATACCGCTGCGTGACTGCGTTGTTCGTGCATTGAACTGAAAGTTTCGTCTTAGTATTGTTACAGTTAGGGCCCGTCAAGAAATTTCAATGTTGGAGTCCCGTGACCCTTCATGTTCATAATGTCAACCCATCCCAAACCATTCTAAGGTGTATAGCTAGAGAAAAAAACATTTTCAATAGTTTTCTATGTTAGCCGCAAGAAGGCGCTACGTTGACATTTTTGTGTACAAAGTGCGATTAGCGTATACATGACCGAACGGAAGATGGTACGGACTGAGGACACTATAGTTCTTGTTTGTAGCCCTGTTTCAGTTTCAGAAATTCTTTGGAAGCAGGGAGTACGACGCGAAAAGTAAATTTCGACACGTTTTCTATGTAGCGTTAACACAGTATACAGGACTGGAACGGAAGTTGAGCAAGCCGGATGCGATACCTTTTACGTAGATGACCATGGTCCGACAGATGATCACTAAAGGTCCGGTCCATTCGAGCCGTGGGGTGTCCATAAATATAAAGACGGACGTCGCTCAATATATAGGATTAAAGAAAACTGATCAGAAAGAAGATATGCTGTAATGTTTATTCGACAAACTACGACAAACGTTCTTCGTTTAGAAGAACACCATTCATAAAAAACATGTTGGCAGACAGGTTTCAGCGATCATTATGGGTTTCCTAATAGTAACTGTAGTAATCACTGTAGTTAAATTACGACATACTGGGTCAACAGCGTTTCTGGTACCATTGAGTATATTTTATCTTATCAGCGTCTGAGAGGCTGAAATACTTTTCGCGAATGTCTTCATAAGCGGCGTCAACCTTGTCAAACATTCGTTGCCCCGGCCTCGTTTCAGAGGTCCAGGTTGCAAGGATCCACATACTCCTTTTTTGAGCTTTAGTAAGATTTTTATAAATTGCGAGATAAGCCTTCGGGGGCGTATTGACTTTTATCCATGTCTAAAAGATCAAGGGAAATTTAAGTATCAAATATTTATACAGCGGAACCAATGAAAGAACGTAATTCAATTTCTTCCAGGACTCTGTTTCATAAGACTGTTCCGCTGCTGAGTTTTGAGAACAGAGGAACTGAGGCGCATGCCTATTGGTCAGATTTAAATTTCAGCCAACGGGAGCATGCCTCTATTCCTCAGTTCTCAACGCCTTAACAGTTTTATGAAATAGACCCTGTGTCATGAAATTTTGGTTGAACATTTTTACAGGATTATGGTCGTTTTTGCGATAAATGCATTCCCATTGTATTTTGTCAAAAAATACGCACTTAGGAAACAACAACTTTCTCGTACGTATGCAATACCATTCCAAGTTCAACGTGTAAATAATGCCAATGAAGGAGACAATTACTCTTATTAATCGTGATTTTCTATAGAAGGCTTCGACGCGGAATACGCAAGGCGATCATAAAATTGCTACATGGTCCTTTCATACTCCAATTTTAATCTGATATACACGAATCGGAATTAAAACTTAACTACATGTAGTTCAAAATAGCCTTTTTCTTGCGTTAAATTTCACTTTATCGACGGCTACTGAAATAAAGTTCCCTAAATAGCAAAGAGCAGTGTGAAATTTTTTGATTTAAAACAGAAAATGACAGTCACTCGAACAGCGTGGGAAGAGAGCCACCTTGTTAAAGACATGAAATCTTTGCTGGAACTAATTCGTAAATGTAGAAACGCCTATTCTTTCTGCTCTCTCGTACATATCAGTGTCAACCAAAGGTGCAACGCTGCAAACGTCACCTGAACATTTGTCCATTCAGAAGCAATACAACCACTAGTCGTTAACTTCTTCAATATGGTGGTCACTATTCGCATGTTGTAAAGCATCAGGTGACCTTTTAACTGCGGGGAAGTCTTGTTTTGTTCGGGCTTGAGAAGACAATTTCCAATTTCGTCTTCCGTAGCGGTGCAATTAAAAGTAGTTCCCAATACCACAGAAGCACAGCCCATCAACATCAACGATACTGTAATGAGATGAAGGAGCATTTTCCTTCTCTTTCACGTTCGTTTATGTCCTGCAATAAAATTAAACTATGTGCAAACAAGGTACACTATTCAATTTACGGAAAACTCCAGAAATTGATTTGCTCATGATGATTAAAAAATAATCCTGTCAAGACTAATTCATAACGAGTATATCTGAGATATCAACGTGAAAGAGTTAGTGTTTCATATTATCGGCAAACAAACGCTTCTTCTCAAAAATTTAGTCTACTATGGTCATTTAGTTGTTAATGAGGAAAAAGATCTAAGAGAAAACTGGGTAGTAGCAGTATTTATAATTCTTCATTAGATGCCTCAAATTAAGACCTTCATTCTAAACAACTTAAAATGAACAGTGGGTACTTGTCAGGTAATGCGCAATAAATTTGATCGCTAGGATATGGTAACAGCAGCAACTAGGAAGAGATTTAGACTGAACGAAACGATAAACATCCCCGGTGATGAAGGCTCAAATCGTGTGGTCGATCAGTTTAGTGTCATTAGAGATTTTGAGTGAGCGCTGAAACCATTGTGTGTTTGCTCATTATACACTGATCTTTGCACGACCGGCCATGGATTGTGATTTGCAATGGCAGTTGTTGCTGCGATCGCTGAGCCGCTGTAATCTGACGGCCTCTTTCATAATACTCTCGAGTATTGAGAACTGAAAATTAAATTTCGATATTACGTGAGTATTAGTTTCGCACATGGTAATGCAGTAGCGAATACGCACCATTTAAAATTCCTCAGTTCTCAACATTCAGCAGTTTTGTAAAATAGCTCCTTGAGCTCGACTCACTCGCACTCATACTTCAGCCGTAAGTAATTTAAATTTTAAAGTAAGAAGTGGCATATGTTAAAATTAAGCGGTTGAATGCGGTAATTTGAGCGGTGATCAAGAATATACAATTTTTTCTTGATACGTGCACATCACTGCGATTTGAAACATACATAATCTGTCAGAAGCATCCTGATGAACTTGAGCCATTATTCAGTCTTGATCGCTTAATTTTTGACATTACTGAGCGCTTAAGATATTTGGAGTTTTATCCATATCGAACTGTCAATTATTCCTGTACATATTTTAATTCTAATTGCAGAACATTAGCAGACGTGAAAAAGAAGAAAAATGCTCCTTCGTCTTGTTGCTGTATCGATGGTGTTGATGGTCTGTGGTTCTGAGGAGTTGGAAGATACTTTTGATTGCCGCGCAACGGGAAGTGTAATTTGGAGATGTGTTTGGAACCTCGATTCCCAACAGTTAACGCGATATAATCATTTAATGGCAACTTACAACATGCCAAAAGTGGCCACCATACTGAAGAGACTAAAAACTAGTGGATGTTTTAACACATCCCAATGGAAAAATGTCCAGGTGACTTTTACAGCGTTGTACATTTGGTTGGTACTGATATGTACGAGAAAACAAAAGCAATAGGCGATTTTACATTATCAGATTTATTCGATTTATTAATGACGAAAAATACCATAATCCTGTAAAAGTGTCCTGCCAAAGCTTTGTGACGCGAACTGTTGCATGATATCGGGTTTCTTCCGAGAAACCACCCCCCCCCGTGGTCTTTTTTTGATGAATAGTAAAAATTTTTCTGAGATACAGTTCAAGGGGAAGCAACTTTTCTTTGAAAACAGGCGTGCTCCACTTCAATGCATGATGTCGTTTGCGCTGATACAGTCGTTAGAAGATGTTTACAGCCTCATGAAATATGTATATAGAGGGAGGGGGCGATTTCTCGGAAAAACCCGGTACATCGTTTTCAGCGATATTGCTTTATGAGTATCTGATGCATTAATTTCACCTTAACTTTCAGACATGGATAAAAGTCAACACGCCCCCGAAGACCTATAGAGCAATCTATAAAAGCCTTACAAAAGCTCAGAAAAAGATTCTTTGGAAGGTTAAAGATGGTGCGTCTGAAAGCAACACGGGAAAGCATTTTGAAGAAAGATTTAGCGGAACTTTAGATCTTATAAATGATGGGATTGATAGCCTCTCAGAAGCTGAAAGGAAAAAATATCGCGAATGGTGGCAGAAATACGACGAAGCCTGTCGATCGAAATATTACGATTAATATTAGTTACTCCGAGGATATCCGCGGAGATCGCTGAAAGCTGTTAGCCAGCATAGAGCATATGAAATGTTGTTCTTTTAAACGAATGACGGTTGTTGTAGTTTGTCGAATAACAACTGCTGCGTATCTCATTACTGAACGAATTCTCTGTGTTATTGGATGCATTGTCGATTCGCAATGGATCGCGCTTGTTCATTCAAAATTATACAGGACTGTTCTACTCAATGAAAACATATAAAACAATGTAATCAATTAATTAATCAATCGACTTCTAATTAGGGCAGTATAGAAAAGATCCTGATTGAATCGTTCGCTTTTCACTTCAAAATCGCGTTGAGAGCGCCGGAAGCGAGAGCAGCGAGGTCGACCCCAAGGACGAAACCTGCCGGGCCGCTGATCGCGTATCCAGCCGCAGCCGCCACTGCGAAAAGACGGTCCGCACGCAGCTGCTTGCCGTCGAAGCGCAGACGGTAGCATCTAAATCATAGTATTCGTGTTCCATTTCACGTGCACAATTGATCAGCAAAACAGTATTATTATTTCTCTAAGAAGCGTATCGCTGTTTTTAGTAGAGAAGACGATTAGATATGAGACTTATAAGCGCTGATTCTCTTTCATTTTCTACAAGAGAGAACAAAAGTTTCACAATAAAATTACTCTTTAACAACACTGACGACTTTCTCGTTCAGATTCTTAGGTATAGTTCGATGCGGAGCAAAAACGCAGGCTTTAACCGTGCTAAATTTTCCCCTCTTCTACCATATTCGTTAAGTGACGGCATTAAAACGCGAATGAAAATATTTGCATGCAAGGGCTGTGTAAATATAAAAATGTTTACAAATACGTATGAACTAGGAAAGTAAAAACTACAAGTAAAATAATATACACAAAGGAGAAAAAATAAAATAAACTAACCGATCGTATGTGCGAATAGTGCCCAAACTGTGAATGTGCTGGATGGCGAGAAGAGGACCGGCGACAAGGCCAACGCCCGCTCCGATCCACCCGCCGTTGATGGCCGCTTGAATCAGCGTATCATTGTCGCGCGCTCCCTTGTACGCCTGGACCAATGGTCCCACCAAAGTACCGATCAGCGTGCCCGTCTGCACCGTCTTGATCGTGACGTGAAGACCCAATTCCAATTTAGGATTTGGCACCTGCAGGAGCTCCAAGTCTGACTGCCGTACGCCCACGAAGTTCTTGATCCACGGACCGCTCATCTTGCTTTATTGTCTAAAAATCTGGCAACATGCCAAGTTACTTTAGAAGTCAAAATTTGCTGTTTATGCCCGCTGCTATCGCTGTCTCGCTCGCGACTGCTCAATAATTGGAAGAGAAGTTGTCAAATTTTTTCTTAGTAGTATAGAGAAAACTATTGGGCATCTTGCACTATATTAATCAACATTATATTCAGGCTACTAACTAATTAATTTAATGTGGCTGCAACAGTTGTAACATGGGATCGTAAGAGCATGGCTGTGAGTCAAAATTGTGCTCACTGTAGATTCAAGTGTCTATTAGCAACGGGAACTCGCTAAAAATCCTGATACTCCATTAAAAATTCAAGCAAATAAACGAATGCCAACTCATTTGATTTTCAGACACGCGACTATGGCTCCTCAAACTATCAGCGAATACTAAATAAGCCGACGAAACTCTTTCCTACTCCAGTAGTTGATCTTTTAAGAATGCTCTGCTGTTGGTATAATAAGGATGATATAAAAAAACTTAATTCGTCAGAAAAAAAGTTCATTTGACTACTTTATTTATAACCTCTTTTCAATAATTATGAATTTATTATAGCTTTTCATAAACTAACCAAAATCGTATCAATTAAATATTATATAAAAGTAGCGCGCTTGACGATAGCAGACGTCAACGTCGGATAATGTTTAGCAGAAAATGGCGAGAGGAGAGAGATTATGATGACTAGTTTTGCAAACCATTCTTCACTAATCTCTCTCCTCTTTAATGCAAATTTCTCGCTCAGACTCTTGGTTGCATGTTGGAACCCAAATTGGAACCCAAATTGGAACTTCCAATGCTAGTTGATATACAAATTTGTTTACCAACTTGCAAGGAATCTATGTTTTCGCATGCTCCGTGCAGTGATCATGATTCAGGAGATGAGGGAGCTATAAAATGATCGCTGAAACGCATCTTGCGATATCTGCTGCTCTAAAGCTTCTTTGCAGTCAGAACCAAAGAAGAAGGTCTTTTGAAGAAAAATGTATCATTGAAAGACATGTTTTTTGTGCCACTCGGGCTTTAATTTCAGATCAGAAATGTAACGTTTAATTTTTCAGGCCTTTGTCCGATTAACCCTGAATCGCGTCGGCCAACGGTGCATTTTGAGGTAATTGTGGTCTCTTGTTCGCACCGCGCTGCTAAATCAAAGCTTCTTCGGCAGAAATTAGGAAGTTCTGCCACAGAACCTCACTCTGCCGTGTAGCCTGTCGATCCCTGTCGGCTGTGTTCAACGTAAATATAGATTAGAGTTTGACGATTCTGCCTTTTGGCATTGAAGGAGGGATCAAAATGGTGGAGAACCTTGCGAAGAAGTCGAAGAACAAAAAGATGCCAAAGAACAAGTCGGAGAAGAGCACGAACGGCTTATCGGATCCACGATTCGAGCATGTATCGCAGGATCCCAAATTTCGGATGATGGCGCGAAAAGAGCGCAAAGTAGCCGTGGATAAACGATTCGCCGGTATGTTCAACGAGCCCAAGTTTCGACTGGAATATACCGTCGACAAGCGCGGACGGCCCATGCGCAAAACCACCGATGACCATCTGAAACACCTCTACGAACTGTCGTCTGACGAAGAGAAAGAGGTTGAAGAAGAAAAAGAAGAAGGAGATGAGGATGAACCTGAAAAAACATCGCCATCCCGTAAATCTGAAAGCAAGGTGAAGAAGAACGATAAGGCGAAGAGTACAAAGAATATTAAAAAAGCTCCTGATCAACAGGCAGCGAGTAGCTCCGATGAACAGGATGACGATGATGAGGTTGAAGATGAGGATGATGATGATATGGCCATTCGGCTGGATCTGGCACGTGGCGATGGCAACATCTCCTCATCTGACGATTCTGAAAGTGAATGGGAATTTGAAGGTGCGATAATATTGATGATATCACTTGGCGAGATGCCAACTCTTATTTTCAGAGGATGAAGACGTTGATCACGGCTGGGCGGAATTGGATAAGACTGCGCGAAGGACTGACGATGCGACGTCCCGCCTGGCCGTTTGCAACATGGATTGGGACCGAGTGCGGGCAGAGGACCTGCTCGTTCTACTCAACTCCTTCAAGCCCGAAGGCGGCGTCGTGCGCAAAGTCACCGTCTACCCTTCCGAATTCGGCAAAGAGCGCATGGCCCAGGAAGACCTTTCCGGTCCTATCATTAAACCCATTGTGTCTAAAAAGAATGCAAAGAAGAAAGTTGGAGATGAGTCGGACGACGACGAACAGGACGATGACTATGGCGAAAAGCTTTCGCGGTGAGTTAACACTAAATGTTAAATCTTTATATCATCGCGCCGTCTTGTTTAGTGATCAAATCGAGGCGATGCGTAATTATCAACTCGACCGACTGAAATACTACTACGCCGTCGTCGAGTGTGACTCTGTCGCCACGGCGTCAAAGATCTACGACGAGTGCGACGGCATGGAGTACGAGGCGAGCGCCGTTCGTCTCGATCTTCGGTTGGTTATTATGATACTGCACCATCTTGCATTTGATTTCGCTAATCTTGCATTCACTTCGAACACAAAAATGCGAATTGCGATAAACGACGATGTTTATGATTTGTATAGAGTTGACGTAAGGTCTTAATTTCTTGATGCACGATTAGCTCTTTTGGATCTCTCATCATAATTTTACACTATTTTATTTAATTATGTCAATCTTGTATCGTTCGAATAAAATGCAAAGGTGAAGAATTGGGATGCAGGAGTTTGAAAAAGTCGATGTTTTAATAGGAGAATCTCTGAACGATTATTGAGCTAATGGTAACGCAACTAAAAGATTGATAATAGTTTGTCCTATTTATGTCATGATATTAGTATCAGATTTTCACGCCAGCTTTAGAACAGCCTTAAACGTTCAGTATTCGAGTGCGTTGATGCAGCTGTATTGCGCGTGGAAGCAGCTGTGTGTGCGTGTTGATTGTTTGACCCATTTCGCTGTTCAGATTCGTGCCAGAAGAGATGGAATTCGATGAAAAGGCTCGCGATGAGGCAATCGTCGACGCGTTGAACGTCGACAAGTACAAGCCGCGCGTGTGGGAAACGGACGCTCTGCAGAAGTCGAATGTGAAGCTCACTTGGGATCAGACCGATCCCGAGCGCATCAAGGCGACACGCGCCGCTTTCGATCCCAATGCCGACGTTGACCAATTTCAGTAAGTTTTATTGAAGTACTCCTTCTCTTCATAAAATGTCAATATGCTTCGTATGTAAATATAACTAATTACGTCCCCAAACTGCATCGTTAATTCATTCAGTTCATTTTGTTTTTCAGAGACTTGATTGCGCCGGCCTCTTCTGACGAGGATGCGGCGTCCGACGACGAGGGCGAACGATATGGAACTCTTCTAGAAGCCGCAGGACTCGACCGCCAACGCGATTCAAAGGGCAAATCTCGAGTGAGGGATGAGGACGGCATGGAGATGGAAATCTCGTGGGAGTCCGGCCTTCCCAGTGCCAGTGGCGAGTCCAAAAAGCAAAAGTCGAAAGGTATTCGTTTAACATCCATTAAAGATATTCGCTTATCGCAAAGAGTTATTCTTCCAGATGAACTCACCCCATGGCAGCAGTACTTGGAGAAGCGCAAAGAAAAGAAGCGCCAACATAAAGCGAGCATTAAAGAGAAGCGTCGTGCCGCAAAGTTGGAGAACGAAGGGGAGAGTGATGACGAAGAGCAGGAGAAGCCTCTGCCGGTGGCGAGCATGGTATATTTGACCTTTTGATCGCTTGCGCACGGAAATAATAGCATTTCTTTAGGACGACGGCGAGTCGGCGCAACTCGATCTGCTGCTCGCCGATGAAAGGGACGACATCAACTCTTCGAAGAAGCACTTCAATCTCAAAGATCTCCTCAAGCAGCAGACAGAGGCCGGCAAGAAGAAGAAGAATAAGCTAAAGAGACCAGCCGACTCCGCCGAGAAACAAACCGTCGACGAGTTCGAAATCGATCCCGACGACAATCGCTTCTCAGCAGTCTACAACAGCCATCTATTCAATATCGACCGTTCCGACCCCAACTATAAGCCGACGACGGGCATGGAACGCCTCGTCGCCGAAAAGTCCAAGCGCAAAAAGACCACCGACGATGTCGCTCCCTCGCTGCAAGACAAAAAGTCAGCGGCCGTTTCGAATGGCGTTGATACTACTCTTCAGTTGGCTAAATCGCTGAAGAAGAAAACTGCCCAGTGGGAAAACAGGAAGCAAAACCGAACTGCTGCTCCAGCCGACAAGAAAAGCAAAAAATCGTGATCATCGCCTTGTTCGTGGCGCTATTCTGTTGCAGTTGTTACGTTGATCGATTGAGAAATACATACTTTATTAGTTACGATCTTTCTTGCATTGCTGAAGTTGATTTGATTGCGAGCGAAGACCGTAGGGTCGTCTTTGCGTTGGAGCACCGTTGTCATTATTAGCCACTGGTCACAGTTGCCATTACAGTGGAATTCATTTATACCGGTCATCGGGGGACTGGCAAGTTTTGACCGGTATAAGCGAAATATAACCGAGCTTGTTTGTCTGGGAAAGTATGCTTTGGGACTGAAAATCTTCACCAGTATAAACGAATTCCACTGTAGTAGCCACTGGTCACAGTTGTCAATATTAGCCACTGGTCATCGCGCCCTGATTTAGCAAGCGCCGACAATGGAGGACGCGTGGGACGGCTTCGACGAGGACATGCTGGACGAGATGGGAATCTCGCCCGAAGACTACCAGGAATACCTCCAGCAATATCACAGCCAAAGCTATGGTCAAACTGAGGAGGTTTTCGCTGGTCGGCCGCCCTGGAGGAAAATGCTCGTCGACTGCGCTCAGCCCGTCCTTTTCGCCCCTGACACTCAACGTCTCGTCACTTATATCGTCGCTTTGTGCCTTCTTCAGCGGTTCATCAACAATCTTGGTACGTTTTATCGTTTCTTTTTGCCTGCGCAATGCGTCGATGTTACACTGTAACTCGTCTGTGCGTACATATGTTTTTGTACAAACATTGACGCCATAAATGTCTGCTACGTTGATATGGCGATATTTCTTCCGTAGACGCAGATACCAGTTCGATCAAGGAGAAAGAAAGCTTTGCACCTTCAAAGACTGTTAATGTATTAATAGTTTTTGGGGTTGTCTGAGATTCTCCTACGGTTTGGGATATTGAACGGACTAATAAAACCTGTTTGAAAATCGCTTGTTAAGCAATAATGTCAGAAACTGCGGGCGCACCTTCCTCGCATTTACTTGCAGTTTTAAATCGTCGTCCTTACCAAAAGATGTTCAATTAATCATTTATCCACAATTGCATTTTTCAGTGTTTTTGCCATCAAGAGTGAAAAGTTTAACGACGGGCATTCTTGGAGTATGCGCGCTCTATCTAACAATGGATAAGGAAACGTTGCTGCCGTTGGTGGGACTGTTCGGCGTGTTCGTGCTGATAATTTTGTGGTCGGCAAAGGAAAAGAGAAGCTGCGGCGTTTTCGTGACCTTATTCAGCGCCGCTGCCATGCTGACATTGTTAGTTTTTGCTCTTTGATGTTTTCACGGGGTTTTATTGAAAGATGTTAATTTGGGTTTATTGGAGGAGAACAACTTGACGATAAGCACTGATAGACGGGCTCAGTTAGATTTTTGGGGGAGGGACAATACACATAACAATTATCGTAGCATACTTTAAAAGAATAGCATACGATAATCTCTGCAAATGGGTGCGAAGTATGTTCATATGATATTATGGCGTGCGAACCATGACAGATTTGTTCTGAACAACGCGAACAATTCCATTTGTTGCAGCCAAATTCACTTGCCTTCGAAGCAGTTTACAAAGTTGCGTGGCGCACTGATGATCTTCGTGATGAAGATGGTCAGCGTCGGCGTCGACTTGGACGCCTCCGCGCTCAATGCTGTTCCAAGCGACGCCGCCACTTTGTTCGGCTACTGCTTCGACGTCTCCTCTGTGCTCTTCGGGCCTTGGTTCCGCTTCGCCGACCATTGGACGATGCTCAACCAGCCGAGCGCTATCCTGGTGCGGTTTTCATTTGCGGCGAATATAGAGCTGAGATTTACTATTTTGAGAAAGTAGTTTTAGTGAAAAAGTTGGGTTTTAACAGAGTTTGCTTATTATATCAAGAATTTCACGCAACAGTCGTGACATTACGTAAGAGTCTTCGATTTAAATAATTTACAGTTCAGTTTTAGCCCAGCAGTACTAATACGAGGTTTAGACAGTGAGGGGGCGTTTGTAGGGCGCCTCACTAGCATATTCTCACTCACTCACTAGCCCAACTTCCAGTTACATTATTTCTACTTCACGTTGTATCGTGCCAGTTTTGCAGGAACAAATAAAATCTATACTGCGCGGCTGTGTCAAGCTAGCATTCTGTCTCTTTTTCCTCGTCTACTCGTCTTGTCTCGTCGACTGGTTGATTCCCGACAATGCTGCCTATATATCACGGTAATATCGTCTCCTTAGAATAGTCTTTGTCGACGATTTGACTTGCAGTTGGTTGACGGCCTTTCGAGACGCGCAAAGCTACCGCTCTAGCCACTACTTTGTTTCTTTCATAGCGGAAGCGTACGTGCTGTTGGCAGGATTTGACTTAGGGTAAGACGGTATTTTTGGTTTTTCGAAGCGTCGTGTCCTCTTTGCAGAAAGACTGTTGTCACATCGCCGTTGCACATTGAACTGCCTCGATCGCTCGTGGAAACGGTCGTCCATTGGAATGTCCCTATGCATCGATGGCTTCGACACTGTTCGTTTTTGTACATTTGATTGAGCGCCTTTCATTTTAATCTTTCAGACGTGTTTGAACGCGTCAGGAAACTTGGCGCCGGAACCGCTGTGATATGCACTTATGTCGCCAGCTCGTTTCTCCATGTAATTTGCATGCTGCTGTTACGAATGCGCATATTTTTATTTTTAGGGCTTGAATTTCCAGCTGTCTGCTGTGCTGCTCTCGCTCGGCTTCTACACGTACGCCGAGCACGGTATGATCACTATTTTATTACTGCTTTTGAGAATAATTTGATAAGTTGCAGTTTTACGCGAGAAGTTGGCTCGCACCTACAACGCTTGCATCCGAGCTAGGAAATGTGCGCCCGACTGCAGTCATCAAAACAAAAAGGTTTGTCAAATAGCGCAGCTCTTACTATTTGGTGGGATTGTGAACAAAATAGGATAAGTGCGAGTGAAGCCTATTATACGATTATTGAACATAAAATTCGAGTTGGGAATAGGAAGTAGCCTAGCGTAAGTCTATATTCTAAAAAATGGTAGTTTCGTATCAACCAAGATCTCGGTGTTGCCCGAAATTCGGGGTTTTAGAAGATCTTCGAATTTATCCAAACTTCAGTTTTGCGTGGGGCTAGTGCTTTTAAGCCGCGATTAGAAGCTTCCAGAAAAGCGTCGTTCATTGCAGTCGCACATGGTCGTGATGCTCGTGAACTTCCTATTCTTCGTCCTTGCCGTTTTCCATCTGACCTATCTCGGCATGCCATTCGTCAGCGCCGGCGACGACGACGAACACGGCTACAGCTGGAAACATACCTGGACTGTTTGGCGTCGCTTCAGCTTCATCAGCCACTGGGTCGCAGCTTTAACGCTCTATTTCGCTTGGGCCATTTGATGCAATTATCTTCTGCGTTTGATCTCCCTAAAAAACTCATCTGTTTGAGGGTTTGGTTTTATGCATATTATGCAAATTTTACTGCTACTGACAAAATATGGTTTCACTTTAACATGCTTTGAGTTACGGGTCTTGGAGTCGACTGTTGCCGCTCATCAAGTATTAATTCTTCGCTCATTCGCGCTGTTTCTGTTGACTGTCATATGGAGGTTTGAAAGTTTCGTACTCACAACGTTTGATACGCTAGCCATGCAATGTTGGTTGCCTTTATGATTGTGATGTCTCGCCTCACTCATAATTATTGCTTGACACTGGTGGGCGCGTAAAGTATTGAGGAGAATGTCGTTCCTATCTGAAGACAATGCGTCGCTTTACTCGCAGAAGTTTCTTTTCATTTCAGTTTCTTTCTTCAAGAAAAAGGCTTATCTGTGTGAGTGTACTCCTCGGCGAAATGAGGTGTGCGTGCAAATTTTTAAGCGCAGGACGAAGAAATCGATAATTTGCAAGGCTCGCACGAATACTTTAAAACATTTCTTCCTGTATACTGCAAATTATTGATTTTTCGTTCCACGCTGAACAGTTTGCACGCATGAACTAGGTTCAGTGTGGAGGACAGAGTTTTGAAAAACGTTTCTTTGAAAAGCTTTTGTTCGAAAAAGCAGAAAGCCCCAAAGAAATATTCGACGTTTGCGTTCAACATCTAGTGGTATTTGAATATCAACTGCTGCGTGGTCGAATTATTCCGATTCTGCTTGAATCGAATACCGAGGGGATACGAAAAGGGACGTGAGAATGCAAGGAGACACGATCGAAGAGGAGAAGATAGCGTTGGACATGGATCGCGTGAAGCAGGTTGAAACCTCTTCCTTTGCTGTTAGCGATAGTATGCAATTGGATAGTTCAGATGGTACGGATGAAGCGAGTACTGCTGAGCGGGAAACATCTGCCCGAGACCGCTCCGGTCGTACCTTCAAAGCTGAACCCCCGCGACGTCCTCGGCGAAGACGGCGCCAACGTCCGCGACTACCGCCAACAGTCACTTCGTGCGCAGAGCGTGTAGGTTTTTTCAGTCGGTTTGTAGATACCGTCTTTTATTAGTGAATGGGTTTTCCGAATACCCGCCCTCTCTAAATTACTTCTTTTTTACCATTTAATATAATTTTGCCGCTTTATGACTATCGGAAGTGATTATCGGAATTGGTGGGATCAATGCAAAACGGGGTTCTCTCTGATTGTTGCACTTTCCGAACTCTTTCACTGGAGTGACAAAGTTGTATTACATGATAAAAATAAGCCAATTGAAGGGAATTTAGAAAGGACCGGTGCAATCTTGCGCTTTGAATTTACAGGTTCAATCGGTTGTACCCTGCAACGCGAGCTATGCATCAAACCGACTTGCGCTTCTTGGACAAATGCACCCGTCTGCAGCAGCTGACCAACCTACGTGATCGCGCCTGGATTGATTCTGCACCCACTGGTTTGTTTCTCATGCTTGATGTGACTTTTAAATGTGGTTGATTTAGTGACGCTCGTCGACGATCAGACTGTGCTGAAACTGTGGAGCGTTCAGCTGAAGCACTTTGTTTGCTTGCACAACGAGGCGAAGCAGCGAATGGGCGCCGACATCGGTATTGGTCATTCTATACTTTGTCACTTTTTTAATTATTATTACGGGTACTTTGGTCAAAAACCGATTTTTTTAAAACATTAAGTCAAGCAAGCACAGCGTTGATCGAGATTAAGGGAAACTCCTGTCGGCTTTTATTCCCGGCATGTACCGTAATTTATTCTTCCTTGTGCATGCCAAACTGGCTGCGCATTATGTCCTAATATGTTATTTTAGCTTATCACTTCGCAGCTTTGTCGAACTTTGCTAATAAAAATCTAGAATATATGCGCAGAGTTAGAGGTGATGAGCGTTTTTCTCTACGATCGCAACGTGAATTAATTTTGGCGAGATTTTCTATTAAAACGTTTGTCTCTTTCAGACGACGCCGCGACGCCGAATCTTCTCGCGTTCGGGGTTGAGTGCGCAGAGACACCGTCGTTGGTCGAAAGCGTCAAGTTCAAGACGCGACGGCGAGGCATAGAAGTCTCCATTCTCATCAAGTAAATCCTCTTTCATTGCTACACTGTTGTCACACGAAGGGTTCTGTTGGTAGTATGAGATAGTAGTTTATTCGATTATAGCGAAGGGACAATACGACCGGGTTGGATAAGCACGAAAGGATCAAGTGAGAGTGTTATACATGTGACCGCGATTGCGCGGTTGTCATAGCGAGAGTAGAAATGTATACAGCGAACTGATGCGCTAACAATAACCAATTCTTATAGGTATGACGTGGAAAAGTTGATCGTCGAGTCGGACGTCGAGTTGGAAGGACTGAGTGACGTGATTCAGGCGTGTGCACTGGGAGCTGTTCCTGTCGACGTGATGATCCGCGAGAATCTCTGGCTGCTCGTCGATCGGCAGCTGTCTGACATTCCCACCGATCTTTGCTGATCTGACCCATTGCCACTTGCCCATTGACTTGCTCATTCACTTCTTGCAATCGCCTGTTACCTTTAATACGGGTGTTTCACTGTTCTTGATCGTTTACAGTGTGCCATTCCCTGTCGCGCACTTGTTGGAACGTTTTCTGGACGATCCCTGTTGTCGCTTACAATTATTCGAGCTCATCTTTGTGTCAGCCGTAGAATTTCTGCCCCCTCCCCTCACTGGAAGCTTTCAAAATACTGCTCATATGTGAACGCTACTGCCGATGGCGTCATTATTCTTGATTCGATGTTTGCATTCTTAGAAAGCGTCATTTGAGGCAAGTAAATGGTCCTAGAGATTCAAGAAGATTGTACCACCTTAAGACACACTGCACGAAACATGTTTAACTGGATATTGATTCCGATTGCAACAGCTAAACGGTTTATTTCGCCTTGAGGCTTGAAAGTGGACAGGGATGGAGAACGAACCTCATTGGCTATGTAATTTTCTACCGGTAAGATATCTTACGATCGAAATGTCACTCTCGGCTCGAATACGTTTTCCAACTGGACCTCACTATTCGCATCAGTAAGCTTCTGGCACTGATATTCAAGAATGAACGGCATCAAATGCTGGATTTGTGCGGCGAATGTGAGATGAACAAGAACAACTATGGATTAAGGCGTTATATCGGCCATGAGCATTTGGGATGACCGTCGGTCACTGTCTATACGAGCATCTACGGTCGATCTATGTTACTCGTGGCAATGTTCTCACTCTTTACATTATCAGCAAAGGTCGACCACACATCCCGCATGTCGTTTGATCGAGGGCCGTTTTAAGTATGCATTGTAGAGAATTCCGTTAATCGAGCAGTTCTGCCTGATTCTGTCCGAGTCAAGAATATTTGCCAGCCGTTTCATCCTGCCATTGCCTTTCGGAGGCGCTCCTCTTCTATTAAAATCTGTTCTACCCCGAATACAAAGGAGAAAACCTTCAAGTGTCAGTAAAATCTTTCAAGAACTAATTGCTCTTACAGTTTTGTGGACCAGTCCGCATTAAAAGAAGTAGTGACACGTTTTATCACTACTTCTACAGTAATAATGCTGTTCATGGATGACTTTGGATTAAATTTGTGAAAATCCGACAATAATAAGTATAATTTTGAAAATCAAACACTAATTCTCGTCCAGGGAATAACTTGGCACGTGAACATCACATGTGTAGCTGAGTATGGTTTGAGAAGACAACACTGCGGCGCGTTATCTCTTTTAAAATGATAGGTAATACGGGCATAACACCCGTTAAATTTTACGCTATACTGCTTTAACTGTTGACACACAACTGAGAGCCACTAATCGACATACGTAGTGCAGCTTGTCTAAGCTCATCTTCGCCGTAAAATTCAACTTAATATTAACGAAATGACGACATTCACTACGAAAAAAGTGAACCTTGAATCCCTCATTGCAGATGATAAGCTTGAACAAGTAAGAAATATCCAAGTGGATAAGATTCCGGAACAAATAGATAAAATTGGTGAAGGTGCAGCTGGAGAAGTTTTCCTGTACAAATTTGAAGATGGAAGTGTGCGAGCTGGCAAGAAACCGAAAATCAACATTTATAACAAGTCAACAGAAGAAGAAAACAGCATTAAAAAGGTAAGTAGAAAACTGCAGTAAAGTGAAGTAGGGTATAGGCGCTTGCATTACATGAACAAGACGATACCGGCTATTATTAAATAATCAGATTGGCCAGTAAATTATGCACAAATATGTGATTCAGTATTTTTAGCATTTGAAATATGCCCTCAGTGAAATTAGAATACTCCATCAACTGAATCATGAAAGAATTATCAAATTCTTTGGATTTTACTTGGATCAAGATCAAATAATAATTTTCATGGAAGCTATGAAAGGATCAGTGAAAAAAGAGATTGATGAAAAAAGGTACTTATCAGAAATTCAAGCAATCCATTATTTGACGCAAGCAACTGAAGGACTTGTATACTTACACAGCAGAACACCAAAAGCAATCATTCATCGCGACATAAAATGCAAGTTAATCTTTGTAAAATTCTTCTATGATGCCAGAAGGGAGGAACGTGAATATAAAATAGGATATTCTTGCTTTGACCTTAAACGTTTAGCAAACGTGAAAATAGTGGGTGCCAATTTTATTAATAATCAGTTCAGTAGCTAAATAATATTGCTCTGCTATTGAAATCAGGTTATCTAACAAGTGATATCGTTTAATGACGACCAATATTAGAATGGTGCAATGTTATTTCGTAATATTTTAGGTGAAAACATGTTGCTTACTGAGGAAAATAACGTCAAGCTATCTGATTTTGGCTTAGCCATCGATTTAGCTATAAGCAGCGGTTCACTTTCAATATCACCAACTGCTCCAACATCATTAACGGAAGCAATATTATTCATCGCGCCAGAAATAATAGGCAAAATGGACCAACCAGAATCATATGGTACAAAATCGGATATATGGTATGCATTGCTCCGCATTACAAGGAATATACAACATAAAAACGCTTTTGCAGGTCTCTGGCATGTACCCTTGTTCAAATGCTCAGTGGAAAACCTCCTTATGGACATTTAAATTTGACTAAATTTGTTCAGCAATCTTCTCCTACTTCACAGAATCCTTTGGAATATTCTGGCGATCTTTTACCTGCAGCCAGTAAAGAAATTCAAAGGCTACTTAATATCATGTTTACCGTCGACCAAATGTTACGTCCAAGCGCTGAAGTTATTCTTGCTCTAGCAAAAGAGACAAAAACCGTGGTTAATAATGCGATATTGAACGCAAAAACATACTATAACACTGGACTGATGTATGAGAATGGTCAAGGCCTACCTCAATCCTATGAAGAAGCTTTGAAATGGTACAGAAAAGCCGCTGAACAAGAATATGCAAATGCACAATACAATATTGGAGTTATGTATCACAATGGTAAAGGCGTTCCTCAATCTTATGAAGAAGCTTTAAAATGGTACAGAAAAGCCGCGGAACAAGGAGATGCAGAAGCACAATATAACATTGGAGTAATATACGATAAAGGTAAAGGCGTTCCTCAATCCTACGAAGAAGCTATAAAATGGTACAGAAAAGCCGCAGGACAAGGAGATGCAGAAGCACAGTATAACATTGGAAGTATGTATCACCACGGACAGGGCGTTCCTCAGTCTGACGAAGAAGCTTTGAAATGGTACAATAAGGCAGCAGAACAAGGTAATGCAAATGCACTATATAATATTAGAGTCATGCATGATAAAAATAACGGCGTTCCTCAGTCTTATGATGAAACTTTGAAATGGTACAGAAAAGCTGCAGAACAAGGAGATGAAAAAGCACAATATAATCTTGGAGTTATGTACGATAAAGGAAAAGGTATAACTCAATCTTATGAAGATGCTTTGAAGTGGTACAGAAAAGCCGCTGAACAAGGAAGTAAAGAAGCACAATATAATCTTGGAGTCATGTTTGATAAGGGTAAAGGTGTTCCTCAATCCTATGAAAGAGCTATAGAATGGTACAGAAAGGCTGCAGAAAAAGGCGATGCAGAGGCACAAAATAACATTGGATTAATTTATGATGAAGGTAAAGGCGTTCCACAATCTTATGAAGATGCTTTAAAGTGGTATAGAAAAGCTGCAGAACAAGGAAATGCAAAAGCCCAATATAACATTGGGGTCTTATATGATAAAGGTCATGGCGCTCCTCAATCCTATGAAGAAGCTTTGAAATGGTACAGAAAAGCGGCAGAACAAGGAAACAGAAAAGCACAATATAATCTTGGAGTTATGTATGATAACGGTGAAGGCGTTCCTCAGTCTTATGAAGATGCTTTGAAGTGGTACAGGAAAGCTGCAGAACAAGGGGATGAAAGAGCACAATATAATATTGGAGTTATATTTGATAAAGGCAAATGTGTTCCTCACTTTTATGAAGAAGCTCAGATATGGTATGAAAAGCCGCGGAATGAGGAGATGCAGAAGCAAAAATAACACGTATATAAATAAGAAGGGTTGCAGTATTCCTAAATTTTTTCAATAATAATAATTAATTGCCATTTTAAACGTTGTTACATTATGATCAGATTTTTTGATTAATATATGGTTAAGGAGTGAAACTGCTACTGAATTATTTGTCAAATATTGTAAATAGAAAAAAGAATGCCTGTAACTTGCGAAAATTTCTTATTTACCGAATATTCTCAGGTTTAAAAGATCAAAGTCTCTATACGATTTGGAATATGTTTACTTTGTTTCTGCACCGCTATTCACTATGTTTTTTGAATCCATATTTATTAAAATAAACGGCGATATGAATGAGAGCTGAACAGCAAGCAAAGGTTGAATTTGCTTAGCACAACTAAAGGAGAAATACCAATTCGCCGTTTGGTGGACTTGATCATTTCGATGAGGGGTAAATAAAATGATTCACGGGGTAAACCTCACCGCGTAGCGATCCAACGGTACATTCAAAGGGGAAATGTTACTAAACGGGGAAACCCTCACTACGCTCCACCAGAATTCCAATAAAGAGAAACCTCAGGAATGTTAACGAAAAACGGAAAAATAAATTTAGTGTAAATCTGTTTTGAAAATCTAATTGCAGAATCGTTGCGCTGATCAGTCAACTCGTTGAGAGAAGTAATCATTTAATTTCCACAATACCAATGACTATGCTTCCTTAATTGTTCAGTTATCGATTTTCATCGCAATTACACCAAACCAAAATGCAAGTGCCTGCAAGAGGGTGGTGCTATGCTCATATCCCTCAATGCAGACCCTATCTATTCAAGCTCGCAAAAAAGACTGTCCAATGTAACTCGCGTGAAGTCAATAACCATTTACTCCATACTCTTAATGTCAAATATTTTCTGCCATTCTCCCCATCCATGCTCACCACGCTAGGCATAAAGAAATTACTGCTGAAACACTCACACGAAGCACAGACTTCCAGACAACTGTTTAAGTATTAGTTGCTGACAGTTGACATAACGGTCCTTAATAGTTGAGCGGTTCTCTTTATGTCTACGTATCACCTCGGCGTGCGAATGCAAAGTATCGCATAAAAGCAGAGTAGCGCTCAATAAGGCGGTTCATCGCTTTGGGCGTTGCTCGGGCTGTCGCAGCTTCACGATGAAGGCATCGCTGATCATCGGTGCGCCATCTGTTGTTTATTTCATAAATTCAGCCAATTTTGCATATATTTTCAGCTGTTTTTCTCATTTCGCCATCATGCGCCCTGACTCCTCTGCTCATGAGCGATATACCGGAACACATCCTGGAAATTACCAAGTCGCACATGTCCTTGTCTCAACTTTATCAGTACCCATTCCAAAGCCCGAGCCTATGCCAACAAATACGATTGCAAGCTTGTCAAGTAAGTTTACTTTGATAGCACCGCAACAGGAGAGAAGAGCTCATATTCTTGTCTAGTATGAATTCAACGCCTACCTCGGCATTCCAACAGACGCTGATTGGCGCGATCCGCTGACGTTCCAGCAGGAACTGATCAACCAGTATATGAAGGGTCCGGATGGGTTGGTGAAAGTTTGTCGGTTCGTACCGTTACTCAGTTATATCAAAGACTGACATAACCGTATTGTGAACAATTGCAGCGCCAACTCCCATATGTTCCGTTGCTTGGGAAATACCTACTGGGCCTGTTACAATCCGCTCTATTTGGTCGGCAGAAATTTTGGGGTGGATAAGAGTTTTCTGTTTTCGTCAGAAATGCTGCGCATATGGTTCCAGTGCACCGGAGGAATGGAGCGTATGACGCCAAAGTCTATCGGTGGCGTTTAACGGATTATTTTGACTTTATAGAAAGCATCAACCAATGGGGCTGCATTGGCCAAGCGTACAACTCGAGTATGGATGCTATTAACTCGTGTAGGACGGCATTCAACGCCACGATCAGTAGCGATCCCAGCTATAATGCGTTCTGCCAGTAAGCCAGCTGCTCATTTTGTAAACCACTTCAATAGCGGAATTGCAAGCGCGGTGGCTGACGATTTTTCGATTATTTTCTGTTAGTTTCGGTTTCCTGAAGCCAATTTTATAATACAAATGTGAAGTGCACTACCATCAAAATGTATTATTTACATCAGACCAGCGACTGGTAAGTTGCGCGCTCTGATATGCTCTGATGTAAATATATTT
>NIUQ01001115.1:0-35197 GCA_002796945.1 Plectus sambesii | reverse complement strand
TTTTTGTTCTTCTCGCAATTTTTCCCTTCCTGGCACGAGTGAACAACTGCGAAGGACAGTGCAATACCAATAAGCAGTATGAATGACGCTCTTGACATGGTAAATCGTAGTCCCTCTCTGAAATAAAAGAACAATGAGGTCTAGTCAGTGTTTTCCTGTTGTCTCCAGAAATTAAAGAACATTTCGCCCGGCGCTAATAGAAGATACAGCCAACTCTGTTTATAACGTCGGCGGTCAAGGAACGGCCAAAGAGCGACGTTATAAGGACAGTTACGTTAGTGAAGGAGTTGACTGTAAACGCAAGAAACATTGCTGAAAGTAGGGTGAACGCAGCGGAAAAAGGATGAAAGCGCGGCCTGCTTGATTGATAAACTCAAAATGATGGCATACTTATAGGTTGAAAATATTTTGATCCAATTTAAGAGTTAATAATGTTTCATTTGATTAGGTTCCACATTTCCATATTCCATTTTATTTAATTCGAATATGTAAAATCGGTAATACTTAATTAATGATATTATATGAGTGGCGGCTCACTAAGGTAGCAAATGGGGCGCATTACGTCCTCTGTCAAAAGTTTACCTTTTAAACAAGTGCAGACATATGACTCTACGGCTTCCTAATCGATAAAATGAACACAGGGCGCGTTTGCAGTTCTCGTGTATAACTGAAACTTGTTATTGAACAATATTTACAGACACATTCAGATTGCAGATAATATACCAGTTGTCTCGGTTCATGTGACAGGACCTGAACAAGGTTCAAAACAAAGCAGCAAGGGAATACCGGATACTTAAAAGTGGAAGATTCAGAAAACATTAAAAATAACCGTAGAAAGCAGGGGTATTATCCCTCCAAAATTATTGCTTTGGTCGTCAAGCGCTGTGCGAGTGCAATGGAACTGTGAAGAAAAATATCTCCACCACAGCTCGAGCTCTAGTGAAAGGGTTGTAATAGGGATGGACCATTTCGAAGAGGACATATTGTTTCGATGATATATTTGAAGACAGCAAGTGTTTAAATTTTGCACATTTGATTGACACTTGATCTTTATGAGCAGCACCCTATACACGAAATGAGTACACGTCATAGAATGTTCAGCTGGTGCCCAAGCCTCCTTCCTTAGACTGAAAAACCTCGATTTTCAATAAGGAATTATTGGTGATGAAAAGGAAGAAAAATTCGATGACGGAAGCGGGGAATTTTTCTTCCCGGTTATAACCCCATCTAAACGAAAGCCTACGTTGTGGGAAGTTCTACGCTGAACAGCGCAGCAGTTGTCTTGCAGATCAAAAAATATAACAAGTAATCTTCGTCATCGTGTTGTTACGTAGCGACGCACTGCGATCCCCCTTGAAGGGTGAAAGGGTGTATCTTGCCTCATCTCTCTTTCCTTACTAACTTGTATTCATTTTAGAAGCGTTGAGGTTGAGGAAAATTTGATAATTAACAGATTTTCGTGCAAATATTTGGCTGATATTTGATTATGAATAACATAATTTTGACTCTCGGCTCACTTCTTCAATGAAAACTGGGTGTGGAACTTCGAGATTCTTCCGATCGGGCCACCCTGCCAGAATGGGCGTCTCAGAGCGAAGGCATATCTTTTTGTCTTATTGCCTTAAGCCTTTGTTTACTTTTTCTTAATGCCTTTTCTTTGTGAACCCGCTAAAAAGTAATTTTTTTGCCATTGAAACGATCACTGAAACGCTTTGAACTCTTGCACAAACAATACAATCTATACAGTCAAATACGATCACGAATTCATCAGTGCCGTAAAAAGATAATGCCAGGGTAAATCAATGCAGCGAGTATTAACAATACATAGTGTGGGTGATACGTGAGACACTGAGACATAACATACAAAAACCGGCACCGAACATCAGGATGCTAGTGATGCGTAGAATTACACAAACAGATCACGTTGCACAGTTGACTTCGGCATTCGCCTTCCACTTTGGCCGGTCGAAGTTATCTCTCGCGCACTTTACTCCGATCGCAAGCTGTTTCCCACGGGCGCAGTGCAAATATTCGAATGTTCGCGAGCATTTTGGTAGTTTCACCTCACAGAAAACACTGCAGCCTAAAAGTAAAGTAGACGTCACACTGTTTAATCAGTAAAATATTAGAGCCACTTGACTGTTTTATGCTAATTCTTTCTGCATTTATAAGCAAGCATGCAGATATGAAAATAGTGAATTATCCATATTATGATAGGTTGCTTGATAATTATGGTATTTGCTAGCGTTCATACTGCCGCTTCACGAGAGTTCGGCTGAGTTAATATTTTCGATTTTTTGTTTTACTTCTGAAGCGCTGGTTAACAAGTCGAATTCTTACAAACGTCTGAGTTAACGCGGAAAGGAAGATATATTTGGTATGCTCTTTCGACTTGCAAATGTATCTGGATACAGGAGAACTTTAACAAAATAACAGAACACAGATAAAAACCCGCGAAAGTCAACGAGAGTCGTCTTAAGTGCAAACGGCGGAAAGTTTACTTTGGATTAGTCTGAGAGCCGTCTGTCAAGGTTCGGGGTTCCAACGTTTAAGGGCAATTTCCAGAAACTGACTATTATTCGATAACAGTTTTGTAAAAATCACCAACCAGAAAACGTCCTAATTCAATGTTAATCACATGGGTACTGTGCGATGCTTCGGTCGTTAGATAAGAAAAGTTTCAGGATGCACTTTTATTCGCTCTCAATGACAAAAGCTAGTGCAATCCATAGTTTCACTTTAAGTGCGATGTCTTAATTAGTTTTGACTAACTTTTTTTTATTTCGGATGTCACCACACTTTTTTCTGTTTTTAATTCTAACACAATTTTCTGTCCGTTTTACACGCTGAGATCTCCGCCTTTTTAACTTCTTGGTAATTGCACTGACAATTTCGAACGTTGGACGAATCGCGCTGACTAACGTTATTTATGTACCTGGATTATCTGGTGTATCTTTTGTGACGCCGTGCTTTAAGCAGCATTCAGTTGAGTTCGAATGACCATTTGATGAGCAGTACTGCACCTTGAAGAAATCGTTGAAGCATTTAATTGACAGTTTTTTAATCTGAAATCATTCAAAGTTATAATAGGGTAAAAGTGATGAAGTAAATAATTTAATATTCTTCCATTTATCATGCACTTGAGTATTTATGTGATCTAACCTGTTCACCTTAGGCTTACATCTGTAACTAACGCTATGTATAGTTGCGGATAAAAATTCAGCAAGATTTTCAGGGATGTAACCAGTGTTGCAAAAATTTAATCGAGTAAATCGATAATCCTATGCTTAAGCACTAACTATTACTAAAATGTACTAAATTGATTTTAGTAAAAATTAATGCTGAAGCATAGGATTATCGATTTACTCGATTAACTTTTTGCAACACTGGATGTAACCATAGAGATACTTCACATTTCCCACTGTAATCGGTAAAATGAGCGATTTAGAGGGATAAATTAGCAGTTTTGCCGAGTAGGACGTCGTTATTATTACAAACATTTAGGCTTCAGTTAGCGAGCAGAAAAAGGCGAAAAACTGGACTTAAAATAGCATACGTCGGTAAATGTTTCACGCCCTTAATCCCTTTTGTAGTGTGTCGTCCCAACCGCTATCTCTGCTGACTATTTTCAGCTACAATGATGCGATACCAAAATTAATAAGTAAAGAATCAATTAAAACGTTTGCCCATTTAAATTGAATTGAAATTTGAAGTTAACCGAACAGCAAGATGATCGCTTTATACCTCAGTTATGAGATTAAGTTATGTAAAAGATACTTTGAAGGTGTTCATCGTTCGCCAGTTTTCCTATAACACATATATGGCTGAGGTAGGCGTACAGAAGGCGGAAGTACGTCCCCTCTAGACGAGTTTCTTTGGTAGGGCGTAACCCCCATCCGGCGCGGATCGACGCCCAACCAGATATCATGTGAACGCGGACATCCGGTAAACACTCATAATCTATCTTACACACAATGACATATTACCAATGTACCAATTAACAGCGTAAAATATTGGTAGCAAACGCCACTATTGCGGGTAGGAAAATTAATTTTACTCAGTAGCGAATACATCTCCTCCTTTGACTTGCCTTGAGCTCGTTTTTCGGATCATAGGTACAGAGATCTCGGCATTCTGCGTGTTCAAATTTCTGATGCTCACAGCATTTGATTAGGTTGAGATCTGCGGCGCAAGTACACGGACACTTGTCGCGAAACTTTTCGCGAGTTGTACAAAATTGTGCGTTCTTCGCACAGTGCTTCGGCTCTTCGCATGCTCGAATTAGAGCGGGTAGCAGCACGACTGCTACACAAACTGCACTTTTTAGCAGCATTATTTCTAAACGAAGAGATACTGAAGCTGATTAGTATGTTTAGGGACTCATGAAACTGCCGAACCAACGGAATAACCAGAGTCATTTCGTATCATATTGTATGTCAAAAATTGCTTTACTCGTCTCTAGCCTAACTGCCAAACGTCTGATGTTACAGAATTTAAATCAAGTCACGTTCATGTAAGGTGAATAAATTCTAGAAGGTATCGAGTACCGTATATCACCAAACAGATTCCCTGGGCCTCAGTTTCTCGAACTGCATTGCGAGAGATGTTTGAAGAGAGATCTTAATTACGGTAACAACCGATTAGCACACATCACCATAAAAGTTCACTGCATTCAATCAGAAATCGCGCGCTTGAAGACTAAATCAAACCTATGACCATCGAGTCGAACTGTTAGAACCAAACCTTTCGATATGTCATTGTCTCTCATTAGTAAGTAAAACCGGACTTTACGCAGGTTAAATTACGCAGGAAAACAAGATGGAATATCCAACCCTGCTGGCCATAGGGCAGTAATCAATCAATCTTCGAATCACAATGTATATCGGTGACGGTAGAGTTTTGATATCTTTACATTAAGATAATTTGAGTAGCAAACGTGTTTTGTCTGTAATAGTGATTGAACACAATTGTTCTTTATTCCGCACTGCTGTCTTCTTCAAGTATTAAGACATGTAATAACTTATGCAAAAAAAATTTCGAGGTTGGTTAGAGACATTTATAATTGCACATTAGTCATTTTGTACAGCCGCGCAGACAATATAAAACTGGATGGGCAATCGGAATAAAAAATTGTCACTTGATGTTTATTCCATTTTGAACACAACTGAATCATTTTAGCATCCGTAATTCTTATTGGCTGCTACAATTGGGCTCATCTTATTTGAAGACATAGCCAGCGTACCTTTCAGTCATTTTACTCGCAGATCTTGCGCAAACCAAAACGAGGGCACTAGTTCACATTCTACTCTCTGAATCTTAGTTCATTGAATTAATGAATTAGTTCACTGAATTAATAATGTAATTTAAGAAAATCATACCAGAAAAATGTTTTCATTGTTTCTCTGAAATTATTAATAGAAAGCTCAACTCTTGTGATACTTAGTGTACGTTCCATGAATAATTTAATAGAACCCATGACAAATTTTTCTGGTGCGAATTCCATGAACAACTTCACTAATTTGATAAACTTAGATTTAGAGAGTACTATTATGTAGAAAATATACTTCATTCATTTTATGAACATTTTTTGAGGATACAAAGAAAGAGCTTTTCAGAAAATGCGGTGCGAGTTTATCAGTCACATTGAGGTGTCCGGCGCAACCAAAGGTGCAGAGATATTTGCAAACGCGTATGAAACTTAAATGTTTTATGCGCGATTATTTGACGCTTCCTTAAATTTTATAAAGCTATGCATTTGGAACTAATTTGCTATCGGATGTATGTTTGATATTGAATATTCATTTGTCATGCTAATTGGTATTTGGAGTTGTCAGAAATGCTGAACTGAATGCAGATGCACTTTTCCGTTAGATCCAGGCGTTCAGCATGATCCGTTATAGAATCGCGATCATGTCGATGGTATATTATTGCTTTCCTTTGTGAAACACAGGTCTCACAGAGAATTGTCCTGAAAAATTAGCTTCTAACAGATGAAAGAGTCTATAAATTTTATTAAGCATTTTAAAATTCTGCTAATATCAGTTTTCAAGGAAATAACAGAAGTTTATCAACGAGCATTTGTTTGTAGCAAATTAATCTGATAATCAAGATCTTACAAAAGGTGTATATGTGCAATCCATTCAGGGGCCACAATTACTCCCACAGTTATCTTCTCAGCCTAAACAATCGTCCGAAAGTATATGCAGATCAATAATTCTGCAGAGTCAGACAAACCGGTACAAGATATCCGACGAACGCACAAAGCCGTTCATCTTGCACATTCTGGCATGTCGAACAAACCGGCATCAAACCTATATCGTCGACACCTCAACGCCCATGGCTGGACAAGCGTGAAATCGTCTGGCACTTCCTTTGTGTAACAAAGGTGTCTGTCTTCCTTCTGTTGCGATCTCTGTTTCAGATCACTGCAAAAAATTATTAAAGCGGACAAACAGCATCTCGGTAGCGCGATATTTCATTGAATAAAAGACCTGGTCAAGAATAAGAGTTGTTTGCGAACCGCAGCAATATTAAGCGGGAGTCACAGAGCTAAGCAGTTTCAAAAAAGTCTAAAATTTTAAGAATCGAAATAAGAGCAATCTTTTGCCTTCAGTTCCAACCGAACTCATGATTTTGACTCTTTGTTTTCTAACATATCCGATTTTTGATTGATTCCAGCGATTGTAACAAAGTATTGAGTCAAATTGTTATCGTATTTTCATGCTTTGTCTCTAAGTCCAAATACGACGATCGCTCTATAGCCTACAGACGGACGTAAGCTGCTGTTGTATAGGAGTGCTTCATGCGGTATAAACATTAATTTACATTTAACAAAGACATCAAACCTATCATGGTCGTTAGCCGATTGAGCATTGATCTTCATTGAAAACTAGTTTTCTCTTTTAACCAAACTGACTTTCAAGTAGCACAAAACTTGGCATCATTCAAATCCGTTGATTTACAGTGCTGAACTACTTCAGTTTGCGAATAAAGAACTTTGTTCTAACGGGGATACCGAATATTGGGGAATGCTGATTTTCTGGTTCTTCTTGATAGTGCAGCAGATTACGGAAGGAAAGCCACTTTCCGCGTTCCAACTGTTGAAGTATATTTTATGCGTAAAGTAAAATGATATGCGCAGAATTCCTCATAAATACTGCATGGATAGAAGAAAATCGCTCCAGCTTAATCTTCTCATTCGCAGGATTGAGCTCTTTCCTCAATCAGGTTTTCAGGCTGCAAATTTGGGAATCACAAGAACGCTGCCCGCCTGCCTGCCTGTTTGCCCGCGGTGAGAATCGGCTTCCTGATCCTAGTCATACAATAAGGCTGAAAAACCACCATTGGCTAAACTCAGACTTCAAGCTATGCCGAAATTTTGGCCAGTGATCATAAAATGATTGAGTTTGGAGAATTGAGGAACAGAATTTCGATTTTGTTTAATCGTGACTGCATTTCTTTAGTAGAGATATTAACTGGGAGGGAGGGGGAAAAGAAATGAGACTCAGTTTCTCAGTTCTCAGCACTCAACAGTTTAAACAAGCTGGCTCTTGGAGGCGTATTTCTGCAGTCGCCAGGTAAACAGCTTGACAGTCTCCTTCTCTTGGGGCACAAATCTTACTCAAATCGCTACTACGAACGTGGACGTCTAATACTTATCTGCCATCCGCAAAATCTTAACAATGACTGAAAAACGATACCAGTGGAATTTGTCTAAAGTGATCGCAGTTCTCTTTTGTACACGTGTTAATCAATTGTACGCCTATTGTGCAATATGGTGCTGTATAACAGCACTGTCTGATTGCAGATAATGTTACATAGATTAAAAGTAATTTTTGCAAAACTGGGCGATGAACCCTAACAAATATTGTCAACTTGTTGTTTGTCAACTTGCTTTCAGCAAACAACTAAGTTTTAAGTAAGAAAGCAAAGCGGTATCGAACGTTGGTCTACATACTGCCAGGAGTGTAGTATCGCATTACACACTACAATTCGACGCCGTGAACTTTTTAATCCGACGCCATGAACGTTTTGATCCAGCGCTTAAAATTTCATGAGCTGCCTGTCAGTTTATTTACCTAGATCATTTCAAAGCTTGAAAAGTTAGCGAATTGCCCAGCAAACGAGATCACTTCGCTTTATCAAGAATATATGCGAGAACTGCAAGAAATGAGCACTCTACAGAAAAATAAAATCGTTTCTTCAAAAGCATAGTTATTTAAGATAAGATTGAAGTTAGCTGAGCAAGTATGTAAATAAATTGATAAGAGAAGCGCAAAGAGTCAGTTTTTCTCTTTGTAGCCATTGCTAAAACCTTTAGTTAAGGTTAAAGGGAAATTTTATTCAATAACAAGTTGATGCAAATAAATACGTTCGATGACGTGAAGTTCAATTTCCGCTTCTGTTTTCGTCAAAACAAGATCTAAAAAATTTGCGGATGCCGGCGTTTTCACGTCATATGGTTTAACGATGTTGCCTCGAAGTTGTTTGTCAATAATTTGAGAGAAATCATCCTTTAGAATTCGGCGAAATAGTTAAAGTCACGAGATAAGTTTTCAGAATAACCATGGATAATGATAAAAGTTGGCACTCTACCTGAAAGGCACGCATAAAAGTGAAGAGCATATGTGTACAAGGGAGTGTGTGCTAGTGTGTGCGTGTATGTGTGAGGCTGAGGAGAAATCTGTGATCAGTATGATTTGGTAACGAAACAAGATGGGAGCTTAGAAATAAGTACGCATCCCAGACGTTAAGAGTAGGCGCTTAATTTTCCTCTTGTCTTAATGAGTTCTGGATTTGGTCAATTCACAAAGACTGAAGGCAACCAATAAAGAAATAACCACCTACAATATCTGATCTCTTTACAAGACCTCCTAGTCCATACCAAAGAGTTCAGCACTAAAAACGAAAAAATACGAACAAAATGACAATTGAAGGATGTTTAGAATGTTAAATTTAAAATGCAAAATGGATTTCTATACTTTTTTGATCATTTACTGACCAAATTGAAAAAAAATCACCATACTGCGGCTTACGATGAGCAGAGCATAGTATAGCTTTCACTTTTTTACGTTTTCATTTAATTAAAGCATATTTTGACGGAAAGATGAAACGTTTGAATTTTTACATGATCGAATATATCATATCCACTTAACTAAGAATATGTTTTAAGTCAAGCAAGATATTATCCATGTCCACAACAACGTTTCCCTAAGATAAATCAATATATCGAGCGTTCTTGTTGAATTTAGAAGGGTCCTTGTTAAAGTAGAAATGGTATATCGAAGCTGACTTGGTATTTCAGTCGAGTTCTCCTTTATCGATGCTTGACAAGTTAATTTATAACAGAAATGGCTTATTTGTTGAGACAGTCGGTTGATCAGTACATGTTCGGTGTGCAGCACTTAGTCAGTAGCGGCTCTCAACGATCTTAACAGAATTTGAGAATGAATATATCATACATATGTGCATGTTTGCGAATGAATGTGTCTCCGCATACAATAATTGATAAAAAATCACGATTAGCATGTTTTAGCTTGCTCATGTATAATGATTTTGCTTTAAGGGGAACTGAAGTCACCTTGAGCCGAAAGGAATGTGCCGTAAACTGTCTTTAGCTACCTATGAAAAGCTGCTTAGCAGGAGATTAGTGACGATATAAACAGACGAAATTTGCAGCCAGCTTGTCATAGGTTGCTGATGATAATTGAGGGTACATTCTTTTCGGTTAAAGGTGACCGCAGTTTCCCTCTAACATATTATCCACCACCCAATTGATGGCCGCTTTAAAAGTAGCAGCCTCTGATGGGAAACGAATGGGCGTTTAAAAAGCAGGGCAAAGCAGCAGTAGTAATTCGTATTTATATCGGCACATTCTTATCAGCACATGCATAAATCCGTCTTCATGCTCGGTTGCAGTCGACGCCGCACTCATTCTACACTCAGTTTTTGACATGAAGGTAAAAAGCAACGCATTCTAGCTGGGCGACAGAAACTTCTCCAGGCGAAACTTGCCGTTAAAACACGCTTTTCTTCGTCCAGATTAACGATAAGTTTGTGATTTATTTGTGCAAACAAATGGAAGAGTGACGATCTGTCGACTTTTGCCGAGGTCTGCCTCAGTCAGTCAGCAGTTTGTTTTCGCTTAGGAAAGGAATTGAGATTAAGATCATTTCCCGCCCAGCACGGGCGGATGGGGTGCGCAAATAAGAGACGGCAGCGCGCTTGGGTGCATTCTTCCCGCCATCAGTTTGATATAATCTCGCACGAGAGGTGTGATGGCGAGCAATGTGCGAAAGCAATCGGATTGTCGGATCGGAGCCCAACTGGGCGTGGCCCGAGACGGACAGATTTTTTGCAGCGCGGCGAACAGCGCCCGTCGGAGCACCAACCTCTTACTATGAGTCAGCTGACAGGCGTGTCTCCTATTTCCCCCCGCTCTGGCGCGCACTCGCTCGTGCTTCCCCACGAGACAGCCAAATGATCGACGCTGGCAGTAGTGGTAGTGTCTTACTTGCTTCTACGATTCTGGATCAGCTGTTGACGAGTTGTCCGAAGTTAATGAGTTATTAGTTTATGAGGAAGTGTGTGGTAGGATATGCAGCACAAAATATTTCCCTATGCCTATGGCTTGGAATATTCGCGTTTGCAGCGAATAGAGCGGAGATTTCCTCCATCTGGTTGACAGTTAAACACAGCTGTACCGCGAATTTTAGCGTTGCCACTAAAAATTGTAGCGAACATGTTAGCCCCCAGGTCTGTCAATTGTATGAGGAATATAGTGTGGCTTTCATTATCGATTGCGTGTAAGTGATATGGATAATATGACTGTCTCGCTCCTGAGGTACAGGATAAGGCATCTTTCATCAACGCATGCAGTTCTGTTCGACTTTTAACGACGCTGAAAAACCAAGTTTCAATAGTTTAATTTTCTTTCCTTTATCCAGTATTTTTACAAGGGACCCGCCGCGCTTTCCGAGCAATCAAAACGACGTTTTCGAAGTCCAAACCTATCTCGATAAAAAGCAGCTGTAAGACAATAAATATTCCAATAGAGACGAATCTGTCCTAGTAGTTTACTATCAGTAAAATATCTTGCGCTACTCCATCAGTTTCGCTTATATATCTTGCCAGCCGGCAGAATTCGATTCTGATGCAACATAAAAATTATATCTCGAGATCACTAGGATGTAATTAAAATATAGATCAATATGAAAAGGGAAACAATACATTAATTAATGCATTGGAACCCATACAAAAGGAAAGGACTGTAAAAAGCGCCTAATCGTATTTTTTCGGTGCATACGCGCTGAAAATACGTAAATTAACCTTTACTGCTCTACCGTCTGGTCACACTGTTCACGTTGACCAATACAGCTAGAGTAAAAAGAGATAGAACACTCAGGATAGGCGCCTCGCTTTCCTCTCTCCTCCTGGCAGTGTATGTGTGTATGACAGCCGGGAGCGAGACGAAACCGGTCGGGTGAACACGGCAAGTAACGCTGTCCATGTAAGGCCGATTCGGCGCTGCAACAGCGCCCGCCGCTGAGTGCGACTGTTTCCGTAATCGACTGAGCGCCACTCCAATCTCATCGCCTGGACATGTCTCTCGCTCTCTCTGTTGCGTGTCCCCGTGTTTCTTTGGCAGTCTTCGAATAAATTTGTGCTACCCCCCTACTCCCAACCATTTCTTTGCCTGTATGAATCATATCTATCACATGTGATGTTGTTTACGGGAAAATTGACGCGCGCGCATTTATAAATTAAAGTTTTAACCGCTTGAATCATTTCTGTTTAGCGGAGTCGGTAATTAGTATGAAACTTAGGATAACGTGGGATATCCAGTACTTTTTCGCTGTATCAGTATTGCAATCATTTCTAAGGGCAAATAATAAGACGACCGAAAAAGCTTCGTCTGCTTGAGAGAGCAGCTTCATAAAAAAAAGTTGGAGAGCTTTGAATTATCTTGGATATATCGTATTTAGATAATGCTTCTTTTGAAATCAAAGGCAGAAATATTCGAAGAAATTAGACGAAGATCAACCACTTTTATGGGATATTCAGTTTATCAGCATTACTTTTTCATCAATCATTTTGCTTGTTTTTCTGTGAATAAAAAACCACAATATAATGTTGAAAGTACCTTTTTAACATTCCATAAGCAAAGTGTGAAGTAATTTATGGCTTCGTAAATACTACCAGAAACTTACCTTTGCTTTAGTCTTAATAAAATGTACATACTTAAACAATTTCAGGAATATATATTTTGGCATGCCGCTGCTCAGAGTATTCCTGCTTCTTTTAATTAGGGAAGTGCAAACCCAAGATGGACCTGCTTTAATCACGGGCTTAAGTATGCCACTATGGACTCCAGACGATAACGCAAATTGTAAGCCTTTAATATTGATCACCATCAATTGTACTGCAAAATGTTTCTTGCTAATTTATAAGAACTGTTACCGAGGTGGGCGGAATGAATACGATTTGATTTATTTTTCGCAGATCACTTTTTAGTAATAAATTTTAGTAACTGATTAACAAATTGCAAAAAATATGTTTTGAAAATTCTTCTCTGAATAACGACATTTTGCCACATCTATTATCTTTGCTCAGCTACTAAGCCGAAAACTTGGCTATAAATAAAATACATAACTGCTGAATCCATGTCGCCCGTAGAAAACCACTCGCACAAAACCTTCAAGCCTTCGCATGTCAACAAAAAATATACTGCGTACGCAAAACATACGATTATTTTTCATATTTTTGTACCTAAAATGAATTTCTTGCTTGCAATAGAAATATGTATGCGCCTTCAGGTTTTGAATAACCTTACTGATCGAGTTGCTCGTTTTCAGCCGAGACAGAAACCTACATACTAAATAACTGATTTTTAAATATTACACTGTTGTATTATACTTTAGTTTTGATAAATTTGGCAATTAATCTTAGTTAGCCGTTGGGCGCATGTGTAGCCCGTTCACTGGTTGGTTAAATTTACTTTCAACCGTGGCCCTTTAAAATATTAAGAATCATTAGCTACATATCTAAAATTTGCCGCTCTTCTCTGTGATGGTTTTTCACGATGCCGAAATTAATTTATACCCAAATAAATTAATCGAAGCCTCGTTTCACGCTCGCAAATGCTTTTATGCATATCTATCCGCTAGAATAGCACTTATCCAAGTGTTTCGAAGTACTTTTCGCTCAAAGCAGTAATCTAGCAGCTTCGGGAGGCAAATCGAACATGTATAAATTGTGCAATGCCATTTGAAGTGAGGCTATTTCATGATGGATTTAACCGTTGTAGCGTCGGCATGCTTAATGGGCTGGACAAAACTGGCGATGCCGGAAGAGGCCAACTTCGAGTACTGTGTCCGAATATTTTCCAATCTACATATGACCTTCGTGCAGGCGGAGGAGACGTGCAGTCACTACAGCGGAGCTCATCTTCTTTCCATACAAAATGAACAAGAGCTGAAAATATTCGAATCGATAGTAAGCAATTGGTGCTAGTTTTCAAGCCTAAATTTTTGATTTCTCATCTGAGGTCACAATTCAAAGTCCGTACCTGAAATAGGAAGTAAAGTCAGATCTTAAGTTAGGGGCGAATGTTCTGAGCTTTCGCGCAACGAATTTAGACCGTCAGGTACAAAATCTGGTGCGGAAATAAATTTTTAATTTCGGAGAGGTAAGCGCAGGTGCGAGAAATTAATTTAAGTTTTATATTTAATATTCTAAGCGGTCGTGCAAACCGCGAGAGACCTGTTGACTGATAAAGCGTGAAAAAGGGGCATCATTAATTACATGTGTGTTAAGCGCTGCCCGCGCACTACGGCCGTATTTTTTCGGATATTGTAATCAACACAACTCGCTGATAAATGCAGAGGAAAATTTTTGGAAGAAAACTGCTCATTTTTTTGCAAAATATTTGCAGCAACACGTTCAATAAATTAGCTCACACAAATTAATTCATTTTTTACCGCAAAGATAGTCACCGAAATCTGTATCTTTAAACATATGGTGAATGCTTCAACAGAAAACAACTTCAACATGAGCGTACTTACATTTAAATTTTTTGAAGCATATTGTCTGAATGTAATAAACTGAAGGTTGTAAAAGGATATCGATTTTTGCTTCATAGGTCGCTCGTTTTACTTAGTTCCCATTTATCACAACTACTATTAGCACACTGTATTTTGGGCAGTTTCTTCCGTGTTTTAAAAGAAATGTTGTCATTTAGATGAATGCAGAATTGAATAAGAGTGATTTGTTGCTTACGTCGCCGATTTCGCGGCGACAGCAGCGACGGCAAATTAGTTATTGGACCGGACTTGGGCAGCTCTGTCCCAACAGTGACTCATCTAAGAAACCGGATTTGAGGTGATAACATTTTTACCGCCAATAACTTGCGATTGTTATCTGATTGATTATTTAAATTGAAATGAACGAAAAACAACTTGGACAGTCTTCCAAAAAACTATCTTAACATTCGTAATTCAATGCTCAGTTAACATTGGCGGTACTGCTTTGTGATGGATGAAATTACGACGCAGGTAACGATTATAATCCGGATTTCAGTTTCGCATATAATGAAGCGGTGGGGACAATGTCAATCGTTTTGAATATTAAGATACTTTCATGATGAAACAGGATATTAAGCGTAAAATTTATAATCAGATTTTTTGATGTCATTCCACAAAGGAGTTATAGAAGCAAAGTGATTTATGAAAAAAAAGAAATATAAAGGAAAACTGTTTTTCGACGGTGCTGTGAAAAACTTGTGCCATTTAGTCATTGAACTTTTAGATGAAGGTCGCATAGGGTGCGAAACGTGTTAAAGCGTTTTATTGCAGGTGGACGGATAAGTCGAAATATTCAGAAACGCAGGAGTTTTGGAAAAATCGCACAATTCAAACGGCGACGGGCTTCACAAATAATTGGGAAAAGAACTACTGCGTCACTTATACAAGTATGTTGTTTAATATTTAGTACATGGACATTGCTTTGACGTAATGCTAACTTTTTTAATAACACTTTTAGTTGAGCGAACTATGGGCACACTGCTTCGTCTCGGCCAAAGCGGATCGGATAAAACAAATATAACCTACTTCAACTTCAATCCCTGCGAAGAACGGTTTCCGTTCGTATGTAAATCTCGAGCGCTCAGACAGGTGCTTGGTTCCGAATCCGACGTCGTTTTGGAACAGGACGAAATTGCTGACGATGACAATGAAGTTGAAGTCGCTAGTGCCGAACGTGAGGGAGTTTTCCAGTTCAATCAAATTACACACCGGTGTTTCCTTTAGCATTAAATACAAATGCGTATAAAAAACATTAATATCTCTTATCAGGTTTAAATTTATGCAGAATTTCAAGATAAGCGCGTTTATTACTAATATTTCTATGCCTGAAACTATTTCTAATGATGAATCGCAGCTCTCTATATAAGTAAAATCAGGACTCTTTTTTTAAAATCCGTAAATGTTTAAGTATATCTTATCTCGTTGTTAGTTTGTTTATGTGAAGCGGTGCGACGGTCACAGTAGCTTCACCGCATTAGAATACTTATGTCAGAATCCGTATATAAAATCACCCCTTGAGCTTTCAATAACTGACATTTGGAAAGAGAGGGTGATTTTAGGCCTCCAACTTCTCTTATATATTGTATCAAATAAAAATTAAGTCTGCGACAAGTTAACAACTGCTCCGCCTCATGAGCTAAACAAAAAAATCAATAAAATCATCCCGCCGACGTCCAGCGCATGCGGCAGTTTGAGTGCTACTTTAAGCATACAAAGCCAACCAATCTATCGTATCAGCAATAATTTCCCGTTTTTTCGTATCCGCGCACTTCTTGACAAATACAATAAGACTGTAAATAAATCAATCATATAATCCTGATTTTATTCAATGAGCGGCTGAGAAGTGAACATAGCAAAGTCTGACAATCACAGGCACTATGTTCACTACCATTTCCGATAATAAATAAAAATGAAATATTATCGGTATCGAAAAGTTAGAGTTTCAATAGTATCAAAGTAATTATTTTAGGACCTTGCGGTCGCGACCCATTCTGGTGTCCACTGAAGCAGACGGACAGCACCGGCGAGAAGATTACTTGCTATCGCCTTTTGACACAGCGAGATTACTGGGACAACGCAGATGCCAAGTGCAGAGCCGGCTATAATGGAAATCTCGCGTCTATACATAGCGCTCAAGAAATGCACTTTATTAGCAATATGGTAATGCACATTTTTCGTTAATAAAATTATGCTTATCTTTTGAAATTTTAGTCAACCATGCAGCCGTTCGTTTCCGGCGAAACAAAGATGTGGATCGGACTGCATCGTCGTAATTCAGATAGGTAGTTATTTTTTTGCAGAGCACACCTCATACTTATTTACTATTATCAAAGCAATTTCCCTGAAAAAATTTAGGACGTATCAGTGGACTGATCGGACGCCGTTTAACTTCGTATCTTCCGTTACCGTCGAAGCGAGCGATGAAACCGAGAATGACCAAGGCAGCTGTGTAATTCTCAAAGTAGTTGGACGTGCGAACAGAGCACAACTGCGCCTTAGTGAACGTTTCCGTACCTCTTGGCGACGGACGATTTCACTCACGGATCAGAAAGATAAAGAAGGTACGAAATTTTAACTGACGAATTTCTCTGATCTGGCACTTCAAATACATTGGGATAGTTGGTTGCCGAGAAAATTTTGATATATACCCTCAGTCTGTCTCTAGAGAGATATTGCTAGCAGCGTTCGTTAAACGAGTGGGCGAGGAAGGAAGCGTCTTTCACTTGTCTGGCCTAAGCCTATGTTTGAAGCCTAAGTATTAGCTTGAAATGAGGCCGAGATCATAGCTGCGATTATCAAATGAATTCATAACTTCCTATAACCAGTTTTAACAGCTTCACCCGTTCTAAATATCGTTCTGAACGATTATTATTTTCAGAGAATTATTGGATGCACCAGAGATGCGATAACAAACTACCCGCCGTGTGTCAGAAGCCAGGATTTGGTAACGAGCCAACGCCAGTTCGTCGTGCTGATCCCCTTGATCTAACTAAGAAATGCCCACAGGATTGGCAGCAATACTGTATGATTTTTTCTGAAGTATTGACTTAATCCACTTATTATCCGCCGGAGTTCAGCAAATCTTTATCTTCATATACTAGCGCAGAAGACGCATGGCGCAGTTTATTATGATAATATTTGAATAACTTAGCAGTTTTGAAAAGCACAGAGGGTGGCCCAAAAACTTAAGTATTCTATTTTGCCCTCTCACAAAGGTTGAATTAGCGTTGCCCCATCTTACTCGGTTGTGCAGTAGCTTGCCGCCCGAAGAAGTTTTCTACCTATTTCTCATGCTCATGTGCTCTCGATTTTTAGTGGGCAAGTGTTACCGTTTGTTCGGAGCAGACGCAGCAGAAAGCCAAAAGAATTTTATGGATGCGAAAAGTGCCTGCGCGCAAGGGTCGCATTTGGTCAGCATAACCGGTCCATACGAGCAGGGTAAGCATGCATTTTGCTTCTATGTAATTGAAGCAGTGGCAAGTCGGAGCTCTGAGGAGCATTAAAATAAAGCAAGTTTGTGGTGAAAAGCTGCTCAAACGCAATCAAATTGTTCCACGCAGAATTAATGTTCTACTATATTCAGCGCATTTTTCAAATTATGACCGACACCCACGGTATGGACGCTGTGAAAGTGAATAAAATTTTTAGGATTCATTGCATAAATTTACCGAATTGTGATAATATGGATGCGTGGGAACATTGTTGGGCAGTCCAATGGATGTCAGCGCACAGAAGGCTTAGACGTATGCTCTGTGCCGCACCCTTCTACTTGTATTTTATTTCATACACTGAGCTCATACTCATGAAAGTCTGCGTCACATGACATCCTGCGCGCCTGAAGCTTAGAAATGTACCAGTTGTGTGAGCTTGACGCGATACCACAGGAGCGGCAGTTTGAACGCTACTTTAATAGCTAACATCAACTCCAAACAACCCTAATAGCAATGAGCTAAATTTATGTGAGTTTCTGACAAACGCAGAGAAATTTCGCGAAAATAACGGTGACTATTCGATCAGCAGCTTAGACGCAGATCATATTGTTGCATGTTTCGAAAACAATACTACAGAGAGATTTGTTTTCTTCAGCTTTTGTTCTCTCGCTTTTGAGAGGCAAGCGAACAGATGCCTGGCTCGGGCTCAACATTAAAAATGGACAAATACAGTGGTATGACGACGTGCCACTGAGTTTCACTCGATTCAGTCCAACCAATCGAATCATTCACGTCGGCAGTGACAAGTACCTCTTCCAGAACAGCAACAGTTTTGGATTTTCGCAAGATGTAAGTCGATCAATATCTTTTCAAACGTTTTGCTTTGCGCAACAGCAGATGCGCACTAAAATTTCAGACAAGTTCAAGTGCAGGCGCTTGAGCCATGAGTTACATGCATTCATTCTCATGTGACACATTCTAAAACGTCCATCACTGACGAGAACTTGCATTCAGAGGCCTCTTTCAAAAAGCTGTTCAATTAGGACAAGGGAGAAGCCTGATTTCGAATTCCCATGTTATAACGCGGTGAAGGATACGCAAAACAGAGACTCCATTTCTCTCTTCTCTAATCGTAATAGCCTTGTGAAATAGATAGCAGAGGTGGTTGAGAACACCATCGAGATCAGAACAACGATAGTTAGCTGGTTAATTGCGGTGCTGTTTTAATATTTTCGAAAAGAGCGGAAAGGGTGGAACAAAAACGCGATGAACGGTCAATATCCTTTATCTCTTGTCACGAAATATACAGGCTTGGCTCGCCTGCGTTACGGTATATTCAAATCTACTGCTTCTTTGGCAATTAGTAAACCTCACGACGCTCACGACGCTCACGACGGAAAACCTCACGACGCTCCATGAGCGTAAAACTCACGCACGCGCACCTAACTACTGTAGCAGAAATGCGCTGTTCCGATTTTTTGTATTTTATTGATTAAACAGAAGCTAAGTAAATTCTGTTTCGCCTCTTGCTGATACTTTGGATAGTCTTTGTTCCTTCCGCATTCGATTTTAGCACATTTATATCGAATTTCGTGAATTTTAAAGTCATTTTAAGGAAAAAAGGCGAATTTACATAGGAAATTATCAAAAATAAACGTTAAAATACCTAATTTAAGTGCAAAGAAGGCAAATTACGATGAAAATCCGGTAATTTTGAGTTTTTGAAACCAAACCTTTGCTCAAATTATTCCAAATAATGGCCCGATTTTAAAATTAGCAATATATGGAATCCGCACACAATTCCACTACAGTAGATAGGTGCGCGTGTGTGACCTTTGGGGTCATGTCAGCGTCGTGAGGTTTTCCGTCGTGAGCGTCGTGAGCGTCGTGAGGTTTACTAATTGCCGCTTCTTTAGGCCTGCGCTTATATAGAAGGAGCTGATGATGCCTCGACGGGTTACTGGGATTTATTGTTTAAATCGTTCGGTAAGAAACCTTCAATTTTATGCACAATAACGTGGAAATGCACGTTCACTTTTAGAATTAACGTCACAAGTTAGTCGAATGCCGCCATTATTGCATGATACTTGTGGAAATAAAAAACTGGCCTATATCTGCGAGAAGTATCCGAGTAAGTTTTCATTGATTAAATGGGATAACCATTGGTGCTTGCGTTGTGACTGTTAAGCCAGAGATATTTGACATTTGACATTCAGAGGACATGTGATGAGCAGAGCTTTTATTTCAGATCGTTCTGTACAGTTTAGGCCGCCATACTCGCATAGCTATCCTAGCAGTTTTTGGAAATAAGCTCATCCCTGAGTGTCGGAAATAAGATAGCGCGAAGTGTTTATTCTTTCTGGGAACAAGAGATATACAAAAGAGAATGAAGAGTGGTGGGTGATGCGCACACGATCAGACAAGATGAGCGCGAGCCAGATAAATAAAGTGTGCGGCGCACAATATTTCGCAATAGGCGAAGCGCTGTTAAATACCAAAGAGCCTTTAATAGGCCTATTAGGATGCGCACATATTATCTGTCCATGTGTTTTGGGGTGACGCCCATCTTTCCTCGGTATAGTGTATGGACAGCCCGTATTGTCTTAAGCGCAGTACGTAAGGGCCGGTATTGTATTTGAAGCACATTCTTTCGATCGTGGGGTGCATAAGTCTAAGGAGATCGGTAGTTTCTTGCAAGTCGATATATAATTTAGACGAGCCAGCAGACACTTCGAGCGACACTCGGAGAACATTTGAAACTATTTGTGATGAATACGATAACTCGGAAGAAAACGCCACTTCGTTTTGCTTCATAAGAAAAAATAACAGCGAAGATGGAGTGTCGAGTAAGTAAAAACCAACTATTATTTCTAATTTTTCCACTTTAATAAGGATGCTATTCATTTCAACGGTATACTGTCAAATTCAGTGAGGAAATTTCTATGTTTATTTATTTTGAATAGTGTCATCACTGAATTGGAAAGTGTCTTTATTCAAGTTTGAAATTGTGCATGTCGATTATGTTGGTATTTTATAGCGCAACGTCAATCTTTCAAATATCCATAAATGAGGCTTTGGGAACTTTATATGTCATCTAAAAACATATACCATTAAGCTACCTGATCAACTCTATCTCTTTGCATGTATACTCCTGGATAATTGGTTCTCCTTCTCAGCTGCTTCTGAATCTCTCACGCAAGGAACATGGGCGCAAGCGGATTCGTTCTGTCATTCTTTCGGAAATGAAGTGAAAAAGAATTTCGATAAGCAGTTTGCAAGCAGCAATCTCTCTTCTGTGATCAACCTGTTTGAATGGTCTTTCTTGACGGCGAAGGCAAAGCATTACGGCTTTCAAGAACTTTGGCTTGGACTGCGCTATGATGAGTCCACTGGAATGTATGTTGCCGCTTGCAATTTATTAATAATTTGCATAATTATCTCAATTTATTGTAAAGGCTCGTGCGTATTTTTATTGAGTGCAACAAATAACTTTATTTCATGTATAGAGTAGATGTTGAATCACCCAATGGTTTTTTGCGGATACTGGTCCTAAGCGATATTTTTCAGACGGGATTTGGCCAAGTCGGTTGACAGTAGGGATTACATATCGCAGTGTTAAGAGATGCAACTGTATCAATACGTCAAGTTTTTAATCAATTGTGGTATTTCTATTCTGAACTTTGGATCAATTCGCGTTAATATTTTAATTATTACGAAATTTTTCCTATACTGTAAGGCGAGAAATTGTTGGGTGGGATTGAATTTGAGTGAATTTGGTAGTCCGGCCAACTACCGAATTGGTCCAACTGGGCCGGTCACCCAAATTAAGTACCACCCAATATTTCTACCCTTACAGTACCTCCAGCCCATCCCTCATCACTTCAAGCAGAACTTTATTAACCTTTCAATTCAAGTACAGCAGAATTCGGTTTTGAATGCATTTTATTAAATCATCACTTATTGTAGTTTCGTGTGGTCTGACGGATGGCCTGTGAAAATTGGGCCATGGGCACCTGGCGAGCCAAATTTGAAGAGAGGAATATGCGGTGCCGTTCGCATCGACGATGATGGACCAGTATGGATAATGAAAGATTGCAACAGCGTGCTACCCTTTATTTGCAAACTGAGCAACGGTATGTAGATTTCAAATCTTTTTAAGCGATAATTTGATACACTTTAAAAAGCTCATCATGGGTTGTATTTCCTTTTTCAGCTAAACTTCCTCCGCCAGCCGAGTTGCCAGTGGCGATTTGTCCGGAAGATAAATTGGACTGGATTCCTGGAGCGACCCGTTGCTATCTAGTCATCACAAATCAGTCGCAGATCACCACTGGCTACCGCGCTGATCACGACTGCTTCAAGGTGAGTAAATTTGCTGATTTAATGATGGCATAATCTCCTTCAACATCAAATATACTCAACTGTAACCTTACAAAATATAAAATTTGTTCGTTGATAGTAAATTTTTTTCATTTCGTCCTTCAATGCATAGACCTCGACTCATCTCCTCTTCATTCAGACAATCGCCATCGTCAAATTTCGTTATTTCAAAGCTCTTAAGTAATGCTGTGTTATTGCAGAGTGTTTGAAACTAAATAGCATTAATATTAGCAAGTGCTGGGAGGAATGAGTAATTTGAACAAAAAGTAGCCATGACTAATCAGTTCCAGCCATCTTTCAAAAGGTTCCTAAAAGTGCTTGGTTCCATTTGAGGATTCAGGACTAACTTGACATGGTTTGCATTTCAGCAACATAGAACTGCTAGCTTGGCGAGCTTCCCGACCGAGGCAGACTTCAAAATGTTTAGTACACACATTCATACCAAGAAAGCAACAATCCCTTTCGCATATATCGGCCTAATTCAGCAACGAGGCGGTGAGGAAACATTCTAGTCAATCTTAATTTTGACGATAAATATCGAATTTCTGGTAAAATTTTCTTGAAGAACCCAATATAATTTTAGTTTAGCGCGGTTTCAGGCTAGCTTTATGATATTGTCGGGTTTTCCGGTTATGAGCGACTGAATCTTCAGTTGAGGGGGAGGCGTCAAATTGGAATAATCCAGTAATATTCTATCTAAAGTGTATTGCCTGAATATTCTCAGTATAATTTCCCTTTCTCTTTACAACGAATAAAAAAACTGAAATTTATTCACTTCCAAATAGTTGCAGAGCAAGTAAGTAGGAGAGTTTTCTACAGTTTTTTTGCATGAGAATATTCGATGCAACAAGGGCCGATGGTGTAGTGGTCTACACCTTTGCTCATCTGTCCCAAGGACGCGGGTTCAATTCCCGCTGAGGGCGGCCCCTCACCCAACCAAGGTGCTCATCCCTCCGTGGGTCGGGGAATTGGTAGCAGCTTTGCTGCGAATATACCGGCGACAGGCCCTCGCGACAGGCCGGCCGATGTTCTCCTAGTCGCATCAACCATGGTCCAATGTCGCATCGCGACAACGGGCCANATTGGTAGCAGCTTTGCTGCGAATATACCGGCGACAGGCCCTCGCGACAGGCCGGCCGATGTTCTCCTAGTCGCATCAACCCCATGGCCAATGTCGCATCGCGACAACGGGCCAGAGTAGCGGACCCCGCCACCATGCGGGACAACCGCTAAGCGGACACTGCGAATAGCGGTACAAACGCTGAAGGAAAAAAAATATTCGATGCAACCTAGCGCTTTGGGCTATTTCACTATGGTAGTATCGTGAGCTTGTACGATTTGCCTCAATGACTATATCATCGTCTTCATTATGCACCTGGCAGACAGTTGTGACGGTGTTTAAAGAAGGGAATGAAAATAAATATGGAAATTTCATTATTCGATCTTATACTTTATGCCGCATGTTCAGGTGGGAATGAGGATATTCAATGATTCCGTAACGAAAGAAATCTTAGCCATTCGGCTGGCCAAAACATTGGGAATTATTTGCAGGCAGTTTCGCGTGGACAGATCGTTCTGAAGTGACCTTCCTCAACTGGGCACCGGGACATCCGGAATACGGACAAAACAGCGACGCGCAGGAGTGCGTGCAGATGGACTTGAAGTCCGACTACAAATGGTACGATGTCAGTTGCTGGCAGAGTCGACACTTTGTCTGCTCAGTACCCTCACGAACCGCTGCAGGTTAGTTCCTCTGTTTATTGTGTTATGCTTTTTGAGAGAAATAACTAAAAACGCGCCCTATGTTTGATGTTTTCAGTACTTAAGGTCAAACATAGGGCGCGTTTTAAGCAATTATAGGGCGCATTTTAATTGTTGTCCCTTTTTGAGTAATCCATTATTTGAGCGTAAAATTATTAGTTATACCAAAAATGATCAGTAAAAGCAGAGATCTGCTCCCTTAATAAGCTAAATCATCGTTTTCTAATTTCATTCGATTTCGGGGCGTCCACCTTATTGCTTATCCTAGAAGAGATACGCTAGCTTGTATTTGACGAACTAGCTGGGCGAAATTTGACTGTAAAAAAATCGTGTTCGTAACTTATAATCCACCAAAACAAAATGTCGCCTGATTAACGCTTAATGCAGTAAATGATTTTTACACTCCATCGTGTGCGTTGTGAATTTTTGACACAGTTGGGTGCGAAAGTCAGTTACTGCACCTAGTGCTCGCCAAGAGAAGATTTAGGGTTGGTGGAGTGTATGTCCCGGGCACCGTGAAAGATCAGCGAATTACTTTGCCTTTCAGATTTAACGACCACGGAGGCGACAACCGTGCGTCCTTCGGATCCGCTGGCCGCTACAACAAATGGGCAAATCGCAATAGAAACCACTCAAGTAGGCGCAACCACAACGCAACCCGGCATCATAAATGCGGATTCCTCTGGCACAACTGCGGCCAGTAGTGATGGCGCTGAAACTGCCAAAGCAATCGACGCAGGTAGGTATTTTATCATGTCCCATAATGGTACGCTCTAAATTATTTGTAAACCGCATTTTCCATTAGTCACGACACAGTAAATTTTCTAAAGCTGAGCGCCAAAATTTAAAATTTCTCGTCGTAACGTATTTCATGTTTCATGTATTTCATGCCACCCACTCTAATTTTCCCCACTCTGCAAATCCACTTTTATCATATGTTTCTCATACCCTTGTCAAGCGCGCCTGCCGTAAGACGCGACTCTTTCAGACGGTACCGGATTTGTGGCTGTCGGTATTGTGCTGACGATCGTGTTCATATTAGCGCTGGCCAGCGGGATCATCTACTTTGTCAGACAGAGGGCTGGACTCGGCGGTCTTTGGTCGTCCAGAGAACCGCGAATCATGCAGTTCGACTCTTTACAGAATGACGATGAATTCAGCTGATTGTATAAAACAATGTTCATGTGCGCCTTTTACTTACAGTGCCGAATTATCATTATCAGTTCCCAGTCCGTCCACGGCTGCGTCATGATGATGTCGAACGTTTTAAACGGACGCGGAGACTGCCGCATGTTTACCATGAGTATATAATTTCACTTTTACATTGCAAATCCAGAAGTTTAAAAGTATATACAATGCGAAATATTCGGTTTTCATGGACCATAGGAACGTAGCAGTCTGCTACTTCGTTTGTCCAACACTCGCTGTACTGAATTCATTAAACGCGGTATGCGTATAATTCAAATAAAAGCGTAAAATTTCTTTCTCTAATAGAATGGTCAGTAGCACCAGCTGCTGTCTCTTAATGAGAACTTGTGCATCTATCGCTGTCTTATACCCTCTTAATTTCATCGTCTGAAACAAAATGACGCTAGTTTTGCAACGAGAATAGTAAAGCAGGAGCTCAACTATCCACTCTGTTTTTTGAAATATGTCTTGGTCCCCATAGCGATTTGTCCGCAATGTAATTCGGAGCTACGGTAATTGCTTCGGCGCTCTGTTGCTGACAAAACCTTCAGTATACGTAAAAAGCAATCAGGTGCCTATATAGATAGTCAGCTCCGTACTGCAAGCTTTTCGCCTAAGTCTTTGCCTCGTTTCGAACTCTATGAGCCACCTATTTGCTGTGATCCGAGAATCGCGCTTACTGACGAACGTTGACAGATTGCGATGGTTTGACCGGCGATAACTTACGTTATTGTTTTAAGATCGCTGTTTTTTGTGTTCTGATAAGTGTCGTCATGTACTTATTGATTCACAGGTTAACGAATGTGTTCGCTATAGAGTTTTCGTGGCTCAGTACTCTAGATTTTACTTGGAATCCGGGTACTGCAAATTTTGCCGTCATTTGACAATTGTTTGTCGTTGAAACTTTGTTCTTGTGAATTTAAGTCGTCAACTATGAAAATTTATAAAATTATTATTCATCGGTTTTGTATGAGAATCTGAAATAAACTGTTGAAAACTAGTCAACTTCAGGCAAATAGCTTGTTTTCAGTGTTTCATTTGGTTTAGATGGTATTTCCCCATGGTTCGTCTCTCTCAGATTTAATTCCATCAATCTCATATTCGACTTCATCCCCCACTCATCCAGTTTCGCCATGTTTACATCTATCTGATTTCAACGCATGACCGACGAAACTAAATGAAAAAGTGACGACTTATAATTCATGGGTGGCAAATTACGGTGACGGACCGTGTAATCCCTTTGGGCGAGGTCTTGAAGGCGAATGTAGCGCGGATCGGATCAACTCTTGCAACATTTAATTTCATATACTACTAAGAGAAACGCCCACAGATCTCGTATGAAAGCCTGCAAAATTTGCACTATCGATTTGCCAATGTTCCAGGAGGTGAAATGAGTAATTATCTCGATCAGCAATCGTTCCGTCGCGATCCTGCCAATGCAGTAACTTGAACGCTACTTTAAACATTCGACGTCAGATAATTTTTTGTTATGATTATATTATGATAAGCTTTTTCGCGCATCTACAGGTAAGTGTGAAAAAAAATCTTTATAAAATAGCATGTAATGCTGACATCTTACTCATTCAGTGGATTGAAAGAATAGATGGGCAAGCTGCAAACAATAACGCATTCGATATGAACGCGAAAGCAGATCGAATTATGGAAGAATCGATTTGGGCATCGAAGCGCAAAATTCAGTAGCGCTGCTTAAATGTGAAATTCTATATTAAGAAGCAATCAACCGAAAAATGTATGCCAGTGAAGAGGCGTTGAAGACGGGTGAAAGATACATCTGCTTGCCAGTTAATGCCGTACGAATATAAAGTGAGCTTTGCTGTGTTCTGCAGGATACTTGATATTTTCACCTTACAGCAGTTCAGATGAGATTTATTTTAGCCGTAGACGGCCACTAGATAAGTGCCATTGAAAAAAGGGCGCTCCTTCTCTCACGAAAAAGAAAAGATCAATTTTATTTATTTCATTTATCATAAATTTCTCACAACTGTTATTTCACAAGATGACGCAATTGTTTTGTCACTCTCTTCCCTTACCACGATGAAGCTGTTGTTGCAGAGTTCTTTATGGAAACAGTATCTAATCCCATTGCTTACCTTTCGCAGCAGCAAAACTCCAAGAGTATAAAAGATGTAGGAGGTTGAGATGCGGTAGATGACTTGTCCGTTCATTGATTATTTCTCATACTTTGAGATCTCTTAGGGAAATTCCTCCTCTTTTATGCATTCTTTTATCTACTCTCTTTATCGCGTTTCTTCCAAATGCACTCATGAAGTAATCATCAAATTCTATTTTGAATGCTAACAATTTTGACATTGAGCATCTTTCATTTCACTAGTTTATCAAATGGAAATTTAAATCGCGATTTGTACTCTCATCCCGCTAATACTTATTAACACTATTTTCGGCAAAGAAAAATGCTCAAGTTGCTGCTCATCGTCGGTTGCGTAGTCGGATTGTGTCAAGCACGAATTCGAAGACTGATCTATCCAAACTTCGACGTCGATAGCTTCGACGGAGACGACAACGGTAGCAGCTTTTTGGAAGTGCAGCAACCAGTTGCACTAATGCCACCGAGTAGCGACTACTATAAACGCGCTCTCCCTATGGGAACATTTGGTAAGTGAGAAAGTTTAGCACAAATTCTTGCAAATTTTACTAAGAGGATAACGATGAAATTATCATGTCTTCTTGACCTTTAACTAAAGTAATGACTCGTAACTTCGGCTAAGAGCTTCTATCTGTTACATTCACTGACATCCAAGATTCAAAGTGCTTCATCTGAGATTGAAATCAGATTTAAAATTGCGGATGATAATGTACAAGAGTAATATTGATAACTGTAACTGGGGAAAACATGCGTTATAAGCGTTGAATTTACAAATACATTAGTCATTTTAACATGTCAGCTGAATGTGACTTCATATAAACAGCGACGTATTGCATTTTATTAAATAAACAATATTGCATATCAACTAGTCATATGGAATAGTACCACGAGGCGGCTGAATTGAAATCATTTCAAACAAAACAAGCAGTTACGTTAAAACGGTGATATACAATCAATTAAGTGCGCACTGATTCCGTCATATTTAGAGCTGCATTGCACGCCAGCCTCCGTCGCTTGCGTCACTTTTTATTAATAGTTTGAAATGTTAAGCGAATATTTGGAGCTAGCAAAAATGTTGCCGCGCCTGTTGAGTGATTTTTTATCTCTATTGCTTTCTGCAGGGGAGAATGGTTGCGTGATAACATTTGAAGTGGTTTCCCTTTCGACAGCTATAATGTTTTGAGCGTATTTCAGGTCGCCCAAGTTTCATGCTATACAGAAGACCGGCACTAAATTATCGCGGATATATGACGCAACAAAACTATATTGAGAACAGGGAGCAAGAAGGAAAAAAAAAGTGAAAGTCATTTCGTATCCGACCTCGTTCCAATGATTCATTGTGACACACAATCGCTCTGCTGTACCTTTAGTCGTGCTATAACTGCAGCTGAAAAATAAATTGGCAAGAAACTAATTAAGCATTAAGCATTGGCTAAAAATTCTCTTATCTAATACTTAACTATTTTCGGTTGATTTGAAATGGTAGGAAGCAGCTCTCTCCAGATGGGGAGAGCGACTGATTCACTCTATCGTAACCCACTGACCACCTTTGTTCACAAAATACTATTATACGTTTATTTTTATTACTGTAATTGTTTAACAGTATTTTACGCCAAAAATATTTGCGAATATTCAAAGCGCCCCATCAAAGTTTATGAAAAGGAGGGCTTATTTATGATAAATGTCTACTCAGAGCTCAGCGGCAGCTTTATTCGCTCGGTTTGTGAAAGAGCATGACTCAGTATAGGACGTAGACGGGGCCTATCGATTTTGGCATGATACCAATGGTATTACCAAATAATTTCATCAGCAACTTGTTTGATGCTCAACGATGCAGTAAAACTACACACAAGCATTCATTTGAGGTCGACGCATAGGCAATTAGGCATAGCAAACTCTTTAAAAATTCACTCATATTGTTGCGCAAAAGGGAAGAATTCCTAATGCGTTCTTGGCAACCGTACAAGGTCCGCCTACGAGCTGGCGCTTACCAAGAATGTTTGATGTCTAATTCATCACTCAAATGGCAAACGGTGCATTGGAGCACGTATTAAGTGATGGACACTGATGACGATTGATGTCCCGTCCCTTGATGACTATGATCTACGGTTGTTGGCTTATTGTTCCTCATTACGCTTACCCGTACATCATCTCTCTTCCAACTGCCGCGTCGTAGAGACGAGGCCGCTTATTTCCCACGAACGGCAGTATGCCGTAATAGACTTGACATTACAGGTTGCTGCGTGCTTTAATTATTTGGTCGCGCCAAAAGTTCATGCAAAAGTTAGTGCATCTCAAAAATTATGAGCTCAGTCTTATAAGAATATGTTTAAGCCAAAAGCGTGTCTTTGAGAAAAGAGATTCAGGCGGGATATAAATGTTATCTTCTTTGACACAAAATCAGCCAACTTTCTCACGCATGGTTAAAATTAGAGTTAGAGCCGTGTAAACAAATTCAGAATATTTTAATCACAGGCTTTGGACTGTAGTACAGCTCTGGTCCCAACTTGAAGCCAAAGGTCTCGCGACTATGGCGTCACGGGGGATTTATATTTCATTAGTTTGTGTTCGACTTGAAGCCATTCACGCAATCTCCTCGCCTCAAGCGACTCGTGATAAACGAAGATATTGCCTTGCGTGCCATGATTGCTACCTTTGCAGAATTGAAATGAAGGATATATGATTGAAAAGCAGGAAGAGTTCAGAAAAAACTTGCTCCAGCGATCCCCATTAATTGTGCCATAATCGAGAGCTTCAATGGAGCCTGAGAGGCTTCACAAAGTTGTGCATGAACTTTTGAGACAACCAAATATAGTGGTTTTTACTTTCTGATCCGTTTTTTCAAAGTATAACGCCGAGCTTGATACGAATGCATGTTTTTACTTTAACTAAATAGTTTCATAGGTACGGAATATTTCTGCTAAATGTCGGTAGGGTGATCAAAAATGATAGGAGTGTCCAATAAAGTGTTGAAAAATATTAAAGTATGATTATTTGTAGGTTGAAAAGAGTAGATGGCTCGTCGATTTCAATTATTTCGGTGCACAGCCCCACAGAAGGTTTGAAAAGAATTGAAAAAAGAGAAAAAATTAGGGCCTAAACTAGCACTTCTTTGGCAAACTATGAAACAAATGTTTTTTAACGATCAGATTCCATTGGTTTAAGCTTTTCTGCTAATAATTCTTTGTAGCTGTTAACTGAAATTAGCCAATGCTGAAATCGTTGTTCTGCATTGCTCTCATATTACTTTGAGATTGGATAGGTGAGCGTAATTATGCCAGGTATCCGGAACTTATACTCCACCTACCTTAAACCTTCTTTATTCAGCATTCAGTACAGTAAATGATTTTACACCCTACTGTGTTGAACATTGTTCGTTGGTGAAAATGTACACAGTGGGGCGGAAATGTCTTTTACTGAACTTTGCGCTAATTGGGTGACAATTAACTCTAGCGAAGTGTAAGTTCCGGCCACGATTATGCCAACTAATCTTTGGCCGTGCAGTAGAATTTAATAAAGTAGTTTCGAAAATGAAACAGCGTCTCTACTGTCAAGTCTTGTGGAGGCCTTTATTTAAACGCGACGTGCCAGCCTCCACTCCAGTTGTCTCTGCGGCGACAAGTCGATGAGGAGACACAGATTTTGCCATATTAGATTGCATTGGTCAATGCCGCGCATTGTTAAATGACAGTGTTTAGTTGCCTGTAGCGATGATGTATTTTTACGTTCCGAAACTACAACTAACTTCAGTGAAGCGGATAAATAACATTTAAGCAGCGCGTAGGCTAAATGAAACCGCAGATATAAAAGTTCATCATAATATTCACTTGCTCCATGTGCGCCTCGTCGACAGCGCGCGGCTTGAGCTATCGGCCTTTTCAGCATAGTAAATGTGATTATTAAGATAGCTTCCACAAAAGAATCCTCTTTCAGTTATCTTCAAGCTGCATTTCAAGTGGGAAAGTTATTATTTCAGGCTTTGCTGTAGTCATATGGTGTATATCCGAAGAGAACCTCCCCCCGCAGTTAGCTTTAACACATAGGCTCGGCTAGGGAGCAAGTGAACAGCATGTCTTTTAATCGCGCGCGAACTGCTGTATCTCGGCTATGCTATTTAAACTGCACCTTAGAGGCTTTATGCGGTAATATGCATTGATAAATATAAGCAGATTTCAGCTGAGAACATAATGCTGGTTCAGCTGGGTCTGCTGTTTATTGTGGCGTCAGTCGGACAGGCGCATGTAAGGCGTCTGATGTATCCGAGTTCCGACTTGCCACAACACGCTGACTCGCTTACTGCATGGGACTCAAAACCAGATGTCAGCCTTCTACAGTTCAGTAATCCTCTCTGGTCGCTCGCTAACATCGGAGATCTGTTTCAACGAAGCGCACGCGAGTCATATGAAGGTTGGTAAAGTGTCACATACCAACGTTGAAGTGATGTTAAAATAATTCTCTCTGTCCAAGTAATACATTAGGGTTTTCGTGTTTATGGCGAATCATTTCGTTCGGAAATAATTTCTCACAGATAAACAAAATATGTTTGAAAAGCGATCGACGGCTCAACTTGAATCCGGCTCTTGGTCAATTACTGAAATACAATCGTCGTCTTTGCATTATTATGATGCAAAGATATTGTCGACTTGTCCAGTCTTTTATTCAGTAATGTAACATATCTGATAATACTGCTTTTCCATTAGTACAACTTCCCCTCTCTGAGTCTGCGTTTTTCTACCTTTCTAAATGAAACAGGCGGCCGTTCTTCATATTCTCATATCTCTGTCCCTTTCACTGTCACAGTTTGCTAAGTCTACGGTAGATCGAAGATGAAAGGGCTGCCATTATTTTCCGTAAAAATTCACTCCTAAACTTATTAATAAATTGAATAATTGCTATTCATTTGATACCAGATGGATTTGTATATGGAATCAAATGATAATTTAGATCGCAAGCGAGCATCAAGGGGGTGGAAAAGTTGGACAGGACTAAACATGGGAGGACTTAGCTATAAAAACCCTCGCATGAATAAATGGTCAAAGTAAAGCGAAGATATAAGGAAACAAGAAGACTTTTGGCTTCCGCAAGGCGATACACAATGTTTTGCTACTAATGTTCTAGGCTCATCATACAAGTGATTTCCTTTTCAATCACAGAACTTGTTCGATACATCAATTGTTTGACGCGAGGATTGTTCGACAGATGTTATCCGCATGTTTTCGCAGCTTACTCAAATAAGCACATTCCTCGTTGACAGTAATTATCCTTTTTTGGTCGCAGCAATAAACGAGTTCAGTTATTGTGTAAGCAACTGACATACTGCGTTTCATAAAAGAGTCAACTATGATAACTGCAACGCAAATACTTATTTCGCTTAGCCTCTTAGCGAACATAGGGAGAAATTTAAATGAAATGGTATATGTATAGAAATAATCCACTTTTAGAATAACATGATGGCTACTGATGCGCGCTGTGAATTTTTAATGACTGTTTGAGCAGTTGAAACCGTAACAACGCGTGTATGTCATAAAATGGCATCATAGCATGAGATGTTTATGATTCACCACTCAAACTATACTATTATACCGAATTGTGTATTAAGCAAAGAAGAATTTTAATACAGGACCGTTTCTTTATGGAAATACATCCCGACATATTCTACTTTCGTTGCGAGACCAATAGGTATAGCCAAAGATCATGATTAATCCTTAGCTAAATGTGTAAAAACTGCTTAGCAAAACGAGTAAACTTTTTCTTGGAGGACAACATCTTAGTTTTTGGTTAACTAATCAAATATTTTGACCTTTTTTGCCTGCTGCCTATGTACGCAAAAATCTCTCGAGGTAATTATATATTCCAATCATTCATTTGGGACACTATTCAAATATTTATTGCTCAACAGAACAAGATCGTTTGTGCTTGCAATCAGATGATAACGTAGAATGAGCTGAACTATAAAATCGACTAAATTGCCACATTTCAATTGCATAGCATGAGTAGAAAATGTTCAATCGGTGGGACTGTTGGCTACTGCTTGACTATAGGGACGTCGGCGATTCCCGAAACTTTCTTCAAATGGACTTTACGAATATTTTCATCTCTGTGCTCGGATTGTGAAGACGACCTTGCCGAATCAGACTGCTGTCTCGTGGACGTCGAAATTGTTGAAGGTGCCTGACGTCTTTCTGAAACCAACAGGCGGTTATTGTAAAAGTAACAAGCGGAACCAAAGTAAGATGATGTTCATCGACAGAAAATAAGAAATTAGCTGAAAAAATCACCATATCGTCTGTAATCCTATCGCTATATTAATTAGAAATGTACCAATCATCATACCAATTTTGTATCTCAACGAGAAGCTCCCAAAGGCGAAATGAGTGTGCTTGACAAGAATGAAATCATTCCAAGAGACCAGCTGGCCCCCTCTTTCAGTTCCATCGCAGCACAGACGGTAGCCAGTCTTGGCAACGTCGATTTTGTACTTAATTTCGAGGTAGGCGCTGCATGTGGCGCGGCAAATATATTCCGTTCTCATCACTTCGAAGCGCACTTTTGCGCCCTTTGCCTATATATAAACATGCTAATATTTATTCATATTTTATAAAAATTCACAAATCAAAAGCCTACCGTAATCCGCCAGTAGCACTTCCCGGCTTGCGCGCTGGACAAAGTGCGCCAACGATTCGTCGCCTTCAATTCACCTCCACATGCTAATAAATGTACACAATATAACCGAAATGCTAGCCCACGTCAAGTAAAAGTTGCAAATACTTTTCGCCCCGCTTGCAAAAAGTTTTGACTTACACGACTGCTGAACGCGATCGCACAGTGTACCACCCATACCGTCGGGACATTTGCAGCGCTGACAATTATTCGGGTCTTCGTATCCGCCATTTTTGCAGCCGAGTTTACGCCGACAACTTTCTGGAAAAAAGGCCACTAAGAAAAGTGACAAGAATTGTACGACAAAATCAAAAATGTGCCATAGTTCATTATTCGAAAGAGAAGAGAGGTATCTGCTAAGCAAGATGCTTGACAGAATTAAATTCATAGTATGCTTACGAGAGCAGTAAACCGCGTTGGCTTGCTTCACATCAATGAATGATAATTCATCTCTCTGGCCGATTGTAGTGGCGTACTTTGTATCTCTCGTCTTAATTGTTGTCTGTCCGGGACGAACTGAGAATGCCTACAAGGGCAGCACTTTTAAACGGATAAAACCCCATACAGCAGAAGTATGGGGAAAGTATAGACAAAACTTATTGTTTCGATGTAGAGGTAGTTCAAAATCGAAATGCTTACTAATTTGATGCGCGCTATCGAAGAAAGAAAATAATAAGTAATCAAGACTTTCCGTGGGACCGTAGTGCATGACGGAGCCGACGTCGTACGATATACCGTAGGTGTTGACTTCTGATGGATCGCGTTTGTCAAAATTGCCGATTGTAATTGGAATGATTGCTTGTTTTTCAATAGTGATGTAACTTTCTCGATCCGGTCGAGATTGTTCGTGCCAGAAGCCGATTGAATGGCCAATTTCGTGCGCGACGATGCCGAGCTAAATGAAATTTTCCGTCTTTATTTCGTTTTCCTTCAGCAACTTGGCGAGTTCTTTCTTAAACTTTCCACAAAGTATAAGAAAAGCTTTAAATGACGGCGCAAATCGGCCGATATCGGACTGAGGTTAGAGAGTTTTCATCGAGCATGCAAAGTTTTTCGAATTCGCGCCTTTTCTGACAAATATCCTGAGAATTTGTGTAAAACGGCCTCATTCTCCAGTTTGATCGTGAAGTGTTATCAACGGCTGTGATGCGCAATATACATATTGCACTGTTTTTTCATCTTACTTACTAATCATAAGCATGTGTTTGATGTTGACAATAAAGCCTCTTCAAGCTCTGAAGTTTTCAAGCTTATTTTGGGGGACATAAACTGATTTTCAACATTTCTTTCATTTCTCTTTAGCTATATTAAGCACAATATTTGTGCATGCATATTGAGAATCAATTGAGAACTCACGATTTCGCAGCCATCTCCAATTGACACAGTTTGACTGCCTCCGATTCTTCCAACGCTTGAATAACACCTAAACGTACCATAATTCCCACGCTGTTTGCATACGCTATCTTTATTAGTGCATTTTTGTTGATTACTTTAATGCTTTAACCTACCCTTCGCCACGTATAAAATTCAGATAATCTTTTCCGGCTCCATTTTCTTGAAACCGTAGACAA
>NIUQ01001114.1:0-35101 GCA_002796945.1 Plectus sambesii | reverse complement strand
ACACAGCATTTAACCCTCTATAAAGTCCTGTAGGCGTTAGAAAAAACTGGTACTCACCCGGAACAAGTAGGTTGACCCCCCGGCGGATTCCCTCATATACACTCTGCCTGCTCGTTACATGCACAAGTGTATGATGCGTCAACGATATTGGTACTAAAAGCCTATCCTTTGACACCTTGATAGTTTTACGCAAATTAATATCTCCTTTCAGTTTCTCAACTATTCACATTGTTTCATTTGAGACAAGTGATTATTTTGTGTCGTTCTTTTTGCAAGAAAAATGTTATAGAAGAACGTCGGACGGAGGCTGTTCCACCTTCCCACCACATACCCCCACCATACACACCTATGTTTGCTAAATTTGTCCAGTCACCCTCTAGCGAATGACGAACAAATATCATGTTTCACGAATCATCCCACCGTTTCAGCGAAGATGTCAACCAGAAGTATATAAGAGAGTACCTCGACACGACTTCATTGTTCGATTTCATGATTGGATCTGGCTATAAATTGAAAATGCTCATTTACAACGGCGACGTTGATACTGCATGTAATTTCTTGGCGGCCGAGTGGTTCATCGAGGAACTCAAGACAAAATATAACATGACTATCACGGAAACCCGTCACCCATGGTACTTCCAACAAGCGCCACAGTATTCCTTGCAGCTGGCTGGTTATCAAAAGTCTTTTGGCTATCGGAATGTTACGATCGATTTGGTTACAGTTAAGGTGAGGAATTAAAGCTCTACTGGGAAAAAAGAACAACTTTTCTTTGCGGTCGACTGACATATTGATGCACTGATAAATTTTGATCTCGCAACAACAATGTTCAAGCGAGCTTTAGATCTTCTGTTGGCGTCTGTTTCTCTCAAACAACTGAATTTTCTGACTGATCACATGCGCCCTATATGTTGTCCACAATATAAGCAAACGAAGGTGTTTTTTAGGGCTCTGGTCACTATGTACCGATGGACAGACCAGGACCGGCTCTTCAGATGATCACTAACTTCATAAACAACGCCAACTACAGTACACCGACTGGCTACAGCATTACAAGGGCGCCCTTATTATCTCAATATCAACGACAAACTGCTTTTATTTCTCGAAGCAGTTTGACTTCTATTCTTATCATGCTATTTGCCATATTTATGCTTCGAATGTGATCTCAGTTGATAAAGCAATGTAATTCTCATGAAACTTGAACAAATCCGATCATTCGACATTGTATGACAAACTTTTTTTAATTTTTTCTATTCTGCTGATTCAGTAAGGGTGTTGACTCGGAAAAAGGATAGTAATACGGATAGTAATTGCGTATTCCAGCACCAGCAGACTACAATAAAGTTGCTCCAGCAGGCAGTTTGCGATGTTGGGTTAGCTACTATTGCCGAGTTACAAAGTTATGAAGCGATTAATCATAGCCATTTCTCAGGCAGACTAGTTCCACCGAGGGATGGCAGATATCTTTTCGAAAGAAATTTATTTGCTTATCATAGTAAACTAATGCAAACACGGCCATTCAACTGCAATACTAGCGTCGTGTGAGGCAGATGGTGCCATAAGTTTCGATTCAGCGTAGATGATAGCAAAGAACTGTCAAACCCCATGATTCAGCGGTAGGCGAAAAAATAATGTATGTGTACAGGGTACATTCTCAAGCCATCTAACTATAATCAAAAACTAAAGGCGCACGGTGTTCAAAGCCAACTTTGACCTCTGCCGCCCTCAAAGAGCTCAAAATCATCTAAGCGTCGTGGAGCAAAGACTAAACCGCGCTGGGCATTGAGCACGGCTCTTCAAGCGCGAACGGACTTTGTCCCTCCACTTATCACCTGCTGCTCTTCGATAGGCGAACTGTGGTCTGACGCAACCATCCAAACAGCGGGTTGAAGTCCGCTCGTTCGCACTTTCCCTTACATAATCGTCTGCGCCGGCTTTGTTTAGCAGAGTAAAAACTTTCTTCTTATGTGTCCCCTTGTTCACGCGACTCTAATCGAATGTTTCGGATTTCTTATTAGCGATTTTATCCATTAACCGTCGCTTACTCGGTCACTCCTCCCATTTTAGCTTTAATTGCCTTTGTCACACGTAAATCTGCACCCAACGTTCATTGTGACTGTCACAGAGTTTCACAACTATAAAACAAGTCTAATTTAATCGTAGATGTTTGGTTTGCTGCTCCGATCTTTCAAAATGCTATTGGTCAATTTCGAACGAACGCCAAACTCAAAATACTAGAATATTTCTCCTTGGAGTAATATTACTTCGCATTCAATGAAAGAAATGATAAATCGTTGAAAAATAATAACATTTTTACGCGAGGTTCGATTATATGGGCGCGTAATTCAAGTAGTAGTCGAGTTGAAAAGACTTCACGATAATAGTTATTACGATGTCTTTCAAAAAGATAATTTACAGGTATTTGTGGTATGAGACAAATTTTTAAAATGAAATTTAACTTTCAGATTACACAGATCGAAGCTAAAACAGTAAAAAATGACGAAAGTGGCAGGAATTGACTGGGCGCCAGTAAATATTCCTTTCGAGCGACGAATGCAGACGCTGGCCGTTATCCATTTCTTCGCCGGCTTCATTCTGATGCCCATCTTCTGCGCCATTATACCTATCTACATCTTATTCTACACTTCTTATTGGTACGTAGGAGTGTTTTTTACGCTCTTACTGTCGTTCAGAAATATTTCACGGCCTTCTGAATTTGTCCCAATACACAAATGTGCAGTGCTTGAGCCATACTTTTACAGAGCTTAAGGGAGTGAGCAATGATCTTGAACGAAATAATAGTCAGTAGAATGGGCCCCGTTTTAGTGCATCTCGCGCATCGATTCTTGAACATTTTAGAAAGAGATGAAAAGGTTTATGTGTAAATTTTTGGCAAAGATTTACAACAACTTTATTACACGAAATCAACAGCATGAATTACAGGTGGACAGTGCTTGTATACGCGCTTTGGTTCTACTATGACAAGGACACGTCGCGCAAGGGATCGCGGCCGAAAGATTGGATGAGACATGCGCGCATTTGGAAACATTTTGCAAACTATTTTCCAATTACATTAGTGAAAACAGCAGAGCTGTCGCCAGAGAAGAACTACATCATGGGGTATTACTTGTTGTTGACTTCTTAAAAACCTGCGTTTCATAAAGTTTCAAGAGTGTAGAAAACACAATTTTTCAAACTATTGATTTCGACAAAGAGTGGAGCAAGGATACTATAATTCATAGCACAGCGTTTCGGTAGTGCATGAAACAGTGGCTTCCCCAAATGTTGCTCAGTTAATGTTCAAAAGAACGTTCAAGTTTCTCCAACAATGGACGTTCAGTTTGGTATGTGTCACTTTTCGATGCAATTTTTGCAAATAAGTCGGGAAATATCGATATTTTTGAAAAAATTTGATCTTTTACGTTTCACTATTCGCCAAATGTGTAGCGTATAATGCAAAGAGGTTAATTGTAGTGATGTCTAAACATTTTTTATTTAGATCTCATCCGCATGGGATTTTGAGCATCGCCGTCTTCGCCAATACGTGCACAGAAGGGACGAATTTTTCTAAAACATTTCCTGGCATCAAACCTTCACTACTCACTCTGGTTGGGCAGTTCTGGTTTCCGTTTCGCCGTGAATACACAATGATCCACGGTAAGCAGGCAAAAGATTTTATAGCTCCCTGGAATGGCCATCCCTTTCTGTACAATTCACATGAAAATCATTTTTGTCCCAATTGGACAAAATAGTTTTACATACCCAACCATTTTGTGAAATTCTGTTGGTTTCACTGGGTATCTTGCTGACGTTACTTCCATATGAACTGATAACACTTTGCCATTGGCAAATACTGAGCGTATTTATTTCTGTGGACAATCTCAACTATAAAATGCTGCAAACCTGAATCATACCAGCATCGTGCTGAATGATCATGTCGTGTGATTTGGGAAAATGTCCACCCCCTCAAATTCTAAAAGAGAATGCAGCTTTGAGCTTCAGATCCTGAGCCGATATAATAGTATTATGTCATGCTATTGTGCAGTTGATAAAGCGCTGTTCTCTTAAATTTACCATTTTTAAACAATCATTTCAGGCGCTGTCGAAAGCAGTCGCGAAAGTTTGGAATGGTTGCTGGAGACACCCGGGAAAGGTCGAGCAATTGCGATCGTTCTTGGAGGGGCGGAAGAAGTCCTGGATGCTCACCATGACTGCTTCGATCTGAATCTGTCATCGAGACGCGGATTCGTTAAATACGCTCTCAGATATGGGTCAGTCTCTAAGCCTTAGCCCAAGTCGCTCGTTGAGAGTATGCAAATGCATATCCAAATTCAAATAGCGAAAAAGATAGTAAAATTCTTCTGCAAGTAATGCAGACGTTTGATTAATCACGCAAGGGCATTTCTTATCAATGCTTGTAAACCAGAAGCTGATAGAAACTATGAGATAGCGCGTTGTCCCGTTTCACTAAATTCAGCTACATCCATCCATTCATTATGAATGTGTTCTTCGCAAATATTATCATTGCGGCTGCCAAGTACAAATGAAGGGGACCAGTTGGGAAAATTTACCAGTTTCCGGAGTTTTTCTATACCTTTTAGATGACTAATACGGTTTATCGTGTAATTTTATTGCATGGTTCCTTTACTTTTCGTTACTCACCTAGGTCGTTTTACTCACCCCAATTTCGTTGGCTGTCGTTGCGTGCCAGCTACTGAGGTTATGCATGATGGTTCTCGCAAGTATTCACACTTAGATTCGTTTCAATAATCTTTTGCATATTTAGCGCAGATTTGGTGCCGATGTATAATTTTGGTGAAAATAGCGTCTATCAACAGGTTCAAAATCCGCGAGGCTCGAAACTTCGAAGATTTCAGGTATATCTATCAGTTTTAGGTGAAAACTTCAATCATAGTGAACAATTGCAGACTTATTTCAAAAAAATGATGGGCTTTTCTCCGCCAATTTTTCAAGGTCGTGGCATTTTCAACTATACATTTGGCCTTTTGCCGTTTCGTTCGCCAATTTGCACAGTTGGTAAGTTTTGCCGTTATTATCATTCGTTGAAGAAAGATGAATACGGGACTTTTATTTCTCAATAAGCCAATGGCTCAAGAAAACTTATTTATGCTAGTTGGGCTCCGCAAACAGTCACAGAGTTTGGATGAATCTCGCTGAAAAGATGGCATCTAAATAATATTAATGTTTATTGAACTTTGAGCTGTTTTCTAACTGTCGTTATAAGGGCGAAAATTTATAAACTGAAAAATCACGCGGTGAAATCAGGTCATGAAGCGCGTAGCATCCAAAAAAACCCATATTTATTCTTGGTAATATCAGCCACATTCTAATTTCATCAGAACCTCTGGTAAACCATTCAATATGAGTGCGATCAACTATTCAACAATTAATCGTCCCAGATTCGACGCTCTCCGCCAGTTTGATTATCTCTGTCCCTTGTCGTATGACACGAAATTATGTTCAGTTCTCTTTTATCAAGCAATATGTTTATAGTTGGTGCTCCAATTCACGTTGACAAAGTGGACAAACCAACAGAGGAGCAGATCAACGAGTTACATATCAAATACTGCGATGCTCTAACGAAGCTCTTTGATGACCACAAGACTAAGTATGGTGTTCCAGAAGACGCAACACTGAAGATTTACTAGCCTCTTTGTTCATCTTTTGTCATTTTCCCTAGCTGATGAAAGTTTTGCTATGTATTTGATCATATTCACCATATCTTAATGTCTGATGAAAGCAGATATAATTTTCGAACTAGTCTATCAGCTAGCTGAAAGAAATAAAGTGATTGCTGTTCAGATAGAGCCTACAAGATGCATCACAGCCTTTGACTGAATTTTCAGCGCATGGCATCATAAACAGTAGCCAATAGCGAAATTTGACTAGCACGCTGCTTGCACTAGTTTTTTAGGGACGCTAATTAGGACGTCTAGCATAGTTACTGAAATCGGTCGGCAAAAAAATTTCACTGAAAACAGCCGGCTGAAATAAGCTTATTATTGGAAACGGCCGGTAAAAAGAATGACGGTCAGTTGTACTCAAAAAGTACATTAACTATTTCTTACTTCTTTATTTGTACAACTTACTGCTTCTATCCTTCTAGTTCTTAAATGTATGCTTATGAACTTTCTTGGTTTCTAAACATGCTTTGACATCCTAGTAATTGTCGAAATGCTAAATAAGCTCCCAGCTTTAGGATAATCGAGGTACTATAAGTAATTTAATAAACAAACATTTTACATTTGCTTCATGCAGGTAAATAACCACCAATCTAATCCTTATAAACACAATATGGCTGTTTATGAGCTGTATATGTAATTAGTCCTTCGGTTTCTGATCGCTAGTTTTAGGCATTGACATCTATCTTTTATCGATCTACTGACCGGCGTACATTAATGACCGGTTGTGATTTACTGCCGGTCAAGATTAATGACCGCTCACTAAGGTCCGGGAAAACCTCCTCGCTCCTTATGTGTAATACCTCTGTGCGCGCGACCCCAGGAAAACCATACCGCTCCTTGTGTGTAATACCGCGCTACTGCCGGCCTCAGTAAAACCTCAGTTTCTTTTTGTGTTACGGCGTTAAGTGTTAGTGCGCGAGTTAAGTTGAATTCGGCCTTTGCGTGATGTGAGCTAGCGCCCTTAATATTATCGATAAATGTTGGCTAGGAATAATTGCGAAAGATAAACAGAATTTGTAAATACGATGATGTGCATTCTGTGAGTTTGCTAGATGAGACACATTACTGGCAGCAGGGAGAGCAATCCCTTTTTTGAATTCAGTGCATTGATTACAGTAATATCGTGTCGGAATTCGGATGATATTATGCTATTGGTTCACGAATGTGAAAACAATGCGAAAATATTCGATGCGATTCGCCTGCATTCTCACCGAGCGCCTTGTCGAAACCTATGTTTACAAATTAGCAAATTCTGGTACACAAGAAACTAACCCTATATCGAACCAAAATGTGCTTCTAAATATTTTAATAACCAGTTTATTTACGTATCGTCGTAAGCTCTGCGCCCCGGATATCACGTCACCCAAAGCGGCACTCTTTCAGAATAGGGTCCCAAAATCACTGTTAAATGATTAGTAATAGATTCAAGTTTGTCCGCATCGAAATGGCTGATTCTGGGCTCTCAAATCTTGCATTTGTTGTATAGTGAAATAGGTGTGAAGAATCGTTGCTTGCAGCATTAATCGTCGTCTTTACTTTTTTTATAAGCAGAGACGACGACACTTTGCTCCGCTGACTTGTGCAAAGTGAACTCGTCTTCCTTCTCTCATTGAAATTGCGTATGATATAAATCAAAAGAGTATGCTAATCTGTTGCTCTCTTTAGAGGGAAGCATGAGAATTGCTTCCCTAATGAAACTTTCATTATACCTACGCTGCATATATCTGCTTTCAGCGCTTGCGAAGAGCACTTCAAAGTGATCCAAAATGGGTCGTTTGCCAGCCATCGACTGGGCTCCGTTGGCGATCCCGATGGAGCGCCGACTGCAGACGATGGCAGTGATGCATTACGTATTCACCTTTCTCATCTTGCCCGTCATGTGCGTATGGGTGAGTCATCTTTCTCTTCATTATTGTCTATTTTTCGAATATAAAAAGTGGGCTGCTTTCATAATCGTTTCCTAAAGCCTAAGCCCATTTAAAGCATAGCGCTGAGTATCGCTATGAATTACTTAACTTTAGGAAACGATTATGGAACCAGCCCAGTGTCTCAGAAGTCTATTGTCACTCTTTTTAGTCCAGTTACTCCTGAGGGTAGTTAGTTACTCTTGAGATACCCACTATTTGCTCTTTTTCTAGCAACAAGGCAATCAAGTAAAATCAGGACGCCTAATGTTCGTTTTTGGTGTCTCAGAAGTCACTAGTTGCCCTTCTCTGCTTAGTCACTCTTTGGGGGTTGCTAATTATGTATAGGACATTCTTTTGTTCTCTGCGCTTTACGAAGCTTAAAGGGGAATTTTGATCTTCCCTATCTCAAAATAATGTAGCGTATATTGTCTTCAGCTAACTATGGGCCGGTTCCATAATCGTTTCCTAAAGTTAAGCAATTCATAGCGATACTCAGCGCTATGCTTCATAATGGGCTTAAGTAATGCATAACTTAACAGCTTAGGACACGATTATGGAACCGGCCCTATGATAAGCTGCCTAGCACTAAGTTAATTACAATATAAACAGGTATGATTCACAACTAGCATGTCATAAGTAGCTGAATAGAGTATATGGTACATTCTTTTCAGCTAGAGGCTACCGTATTTTCCCTTTAAGCAGTGGGATAGAGTGTTCAGCTGAAAATATCTAAACTGTTCTAGCTGATGATAAAGAGCGAGTATATTCTGTTGCAGGTCCCGGTGTACATTCTGATGACACGGGTCTGGTGGTTGATGGTATTGTACATCGTGTGGTTTTACTACGACTTCGATACCCCCAAGAAAGGCTCCCGACCGACTCGCTGGTACCGCAAGTCGGCGCTCTGGCGGCACTTTGCCAACTACTTCCCCATCACCCTTGTTAAGACTGCCGAGTTGCCACCTGACAAGAACTATATTATTGCGTCAGTGTTTTTTGCCTTTTTGGTCGCTCATGCAGTAGAATTCGTTTATACCGGTAATTTTTACCGGTCTTCTAAGTACCACTGTAAACGAATTTCACTGTATTAGAGAATATATATATATATTGTGAAGACTCCTTGAGTATAGTCAAAATTCCTCCACGATAGGACGGAGGGCCTCAGGAAGCACCGTAGTGCGAAAATGAAGAATTTAAAGGAAGATTGCAATTTGTAACGAGATTTATTCTACTTCGAAAATTGTAACCTAAGTTCGTCGGCGACTGCTGACTCTGGTAGCTGGTATGTATTGCTAATGGAATTCGTTACGTGAATTCGTTGATGATTCTTTAGTCACAGTTTAAATTTCGCGCATGAACCTTTTCATAGTGGGACCAAACCTCGATTTTGTAGTCCTAGGATCGAAAAATGTTGACTATAGGACACCCTTCGCAACTTTCGCGTCTGTTTTCGCACCGAAAAGCAGGCTCATTTGGTAACTGTAGAACCAAGAGACACTTATTATTACTGATCGAAAAATGACGACTAAAATACAGTTGCACGGTTTTACAGGTCGCATCCTCATGGCGTGATCAGCATAGGTGCGTTCACCTCGCTGTGCACTGATGCAACGGACTTTAGCACCAAGTTCCCTGGAATCTCCTCCACTCTCATGACGCTTGTGGGCCAGTTCTGGTTCCCCTTTCGGCGTGAGTACTCCATGCTTACAGGTACGTTAGTGTTTAATTTCTGCTGAAACTCTTTAAACGGGAAGTGTCGTCGGCCATTCTCGATAGCCACGTTTAGTAATAATCGCTAATGACTATGTGGTGTACATTATTTCCCTGTTTCTGTTGTTTTAAAATAAAAGAGGATATAATAAACATTATCTTGTCATGTGCGATTAAAAGTAAAATATTGTACGTGGCTATCAAAGAAGATCGATCTATCTCCATTTATATAGTTTACTCAACCTCTACTAACTCTAAATAACCCCCCTCGCTTGTACCGGTTTCACAGCGCGGTCAAATTGCAATAAGTAGCTTTGATTGGACGTTGTGATTACAGGAGGCGTAGAAAGCAGTCGGGATAGCCTGAAGTGGCTGCTGCGTAATCCGGGTCGAGGTCGGGCGGTCGGAATCGTCGTCGGCGGCGCCGCAGAGGCGCTCGATGCCAAACCCGGATGTTACGACCTGAACCTCGCTAATCGCCGTGGCTTCATTCGATTCGCCCTTCGTTTTGGGTAAATTTTATTTTTTGCATTTATACCTGGCATCACTTTTCGTGATCCTTGTATTTAATTTCATCAAACTGATGTATTAACGGAATGCAGAGTTGACGAAACTGAAAGAAAAGTGAAAAATTATGATTAAAAGTCTCCTGCATGAGAGCTAACTAGCGTATCAAATGCGTGCTATTTCGGGACTCAAAAGCACAGTGTACACAATAAAATGTGTATCCCTTAATTCAATCTTGTATATTTTTGTTTGAATTTTTGAGTATCGAAGCAACAGTAAAACAGACCTAAAGGAAGTTATAGAATAATTTTTTATGAATGTATTTTGAAATTTTTTGCAAGAGTTTTTCAATTTAGTGTGTTTCAGGGGATCGCGCATAAAAATCAAGTTGAACTAATTAGTGCAATTGGAATTTCAAATTTCGTGAATATATTTTCAAAAATGGCGTCTGAGTTATCAAAAATTAGCTTAAACCATTTGCAGAGCCGATTTGGTGCCTATGTACAATTTCGGAGAGAACGACATTTACCATCAGTTTCCCAATCCGCGCGGCTCCAAGCTGCGATCTATTCAGGTAGCGTTTTTGTTCTTTGCATCATGGATTTTCTGCAGTAGAAAGCAGTCTAGCTTTATTGTCTAATAATTTCGATCAGTTGCAAGAAATCTTAAATCAAATTAGGTCAACTGCTTCAAAACTTAACAATGGGCCGGTTCCATAATCGTTTCCTAAAGTTAAGCAATTCATAGCGATACTCAGCGCTATGCTTTATAATGGGCTTAAGTAATGCATAACTTAACAGCTTAGGACACGGCTATGGAACCGGCCCAATGGGCGGGTTTCATATCATGTACTTTATCATTGCGTTAAGTATGACTTTAGATAAAGTACGTGATATGAAACCGGCGCAGTGCTTCTCCATATCAATTGTCACCCATAAAAACCAATAAATGGGTACTATTCTTGGTGAGAAACAGTGTTCAAGCACCGAAAAATGAGTACATCTTTGTCGCGGTGCCTGTGGAGATTGCTTGTTTCTGATCGAAAAATGTTCACCATAAAACTATTTTCTACAGGTGTACATCAAGAAGATGTTTGGCTTTACGCCACCGCTTCTGCGAGGTCGTGGCATATTCAACTACTCTTTCGGGTTGCTCCCTCATCGCACGCCTATTACATCCGTCAGTAAGTGTCTTTCTGGTACTTTGAAGTGAATTATTTTGGGAAATTATAAGGTTGTCCGAAAAGTCTTGAAAAGTATCCTTATTTAAAGAGGAAATTGTGTAAACATATTTCACTGTAGAAGCCGCCGCGGTGGTCCAGTGGTTAATGCGCTAGCTCATTAACGCGTCATAGGGTGGACGCACACTGGTTCGTTTCCCCACCGCGGTTGGCAAATAAGTCTCAATCTCTGGTTGGGCTCCCGGTGTCAGGTATTCGACGGCCGACCGGAAGAGCACGTATCGTAACGATAAGGGCCTTCCTTGTAAGACCCGAAAAAGCGGACCCTGCGGCAGCGGGATAAACGCTAGGGAACTTACTATATTTCACCGTAGAATCTGCATGATTTTTCAGTGGGCGCGCCGATTTCGGTAGATCGCGTGGAGGATCCGACGGAGGCCCAAGTTGATGAGCTGCATGCCAGGTACTGCGAAGCGCTCAGTAAACTCTTTGACGATCACAAGACGAAGTACGGTGTTCCCGCTAACGCTCATTTGCACTATTATTAAAATTTCTCCTGCCTTTATAACCACTTACACCTCCTTTAATCATAATTCGTCACGCTTGAGTTTCATTTCATAATCTTTGCATTCCATTTCTCGAACTAGTGTTGTAACTGAATGTAGAGATGACGAAATTAAATACAGGAGGGACGAATTATGATGATAGGCAGTGTAAATGGCGCTTTTTGGTTCAGTTTTACTTCTGTTGTGGACTTCTGCTCATTAGATGTTGCTTTGTTGGATTTCGCAGTTGGCTCAATACTCAAAGGGTTTATTTATTTTGCTTCGTTGTGCCTTTCCTGAGCTACTTGTTGTGAACTATTAATGACAACCATTTTTTTCATGTTGCAGATTTCTACTTTTTCTCACATTGTTATTTATTTGTGTGTTCTGCAGTAACATTATTTTAAATTCGTGTTGCATCTTTAATTCTACGTGTGATATTCTTTGACGAGCCAATTGTTTCGTCAGAAGGCACTACCGAATCATCTGACCCAATTTCATAATATATATTTTTACATTACACAAACTTTTTCCACTTTAATAAGGACATTTTCCAAGTCAGTACAGAAAACGTCCTCTTTGAACCAAAAATTCATATACATTTGCTTTATGAAACTGGCCCCTTACCATCCAGCTTTGCGCAGTTTATGCAGGCTTGAATTATCGGACGCAATTACAAATTTTTCGCGCGCTCGCCTAGCCAACGTTCTTTGATCCACTATTGCTTGCCTTATCATGACAGGTTTGAATTTTGCGCGCGTTAAGAAGTTCGTAAACAGGCATAATTTTGGTAATCCAGCTGATTATGATTAATACGCGCAAATTTTTTCGGTGATCGATCGGTTTAGCTGCAGGACAACTTGTACGGCTATAGGATTGTTAGCAGCAGCTCTGCCTGAATGATCACAGCTTATGCACTTTTACTGCACCGTGCACAATGCATGTTGCCTGCTATTAGTGATGTCACTGAAGTGCGTACAGCGGACAAGAAGGAGAAAACCTAAACGGCAGAGTAAAATTTTAGTGTACAGATACCAAAAATATCATAGGCTTTTCATATTTTCAAAAGATCTTAATACGAAGGTTGTGACTGCTAGCCCCCTTAGTCATTCGCTCTGGTCAAGGCATTGTTTGTGTAGGTTACCTAAGCTTAATTGTTTACGCCTCAGTCTCATCCCTCTGTTGAAGCCATATTGTCCACGATGGCTATTTGGCTAAGAATTGTTTCAGACCAGTAATGTGTAGTTAAGTAAGTTGAGGAAGATTCTTTTTACCGTTAACTTTAGCTGTATCGCACAAAACAGTACACAGTTCAAATGAACAGCTAAAATAAAAATATCCTTATGTGTTGGCGTCCGAAATTAGTCAATTTCACCGCAACAATATGAAGCATTAGCAGCGTGTTATTGTTTACGAATGCTTCTATATATAGGTTTGTTGTTATGGGTATTCAAAGATTGCTCACGAATTATTGCGAAAACAGGCGTATTTTTAGCCAAACCTTCATTCATATGTACGTGCAGTGGACCAATTGCCCGCTTACTCATGCGTGCGTCATCATCGATTGGAGGCGGCTATTTGGTAGCTGCTAAGAAGTAAGATCCGATAGCGATGAGCGGCGAAACTATGAGAAAATTTCATGGTGAAAAATTAGATACTAATATATCACACCAACGTGTTATCGGAAACGTGCATATGCGTAATGTGAAAAAATGACCTAGCTGGCCAATCGCCAAACGCTTGAATCTAGCGCTTACGTAACCTAGACAGCTGACTAAGCACTATAAACGAATCATCATGCCCGGGTGGGCGGGAAGTTGACAATGTCGGCAAGATGAGAGCGTCTCACCAGACGGCCCAGCCACAACTTTTATTTCAAAAACACGCATGACAATTTTGGCCAAATGCCTAAATAGTCACGGTTAGCGCAGGCGTGACCGGTCGTGCAAGGAATATTATCAGCTGCTTTCGCTGAAGCACGTATCACTAAAGTAAAGAGTCACGGGCGTTGTTGGCTTATTGAGTGCGGGCGCGTGGACGAGTAAGTGTTTCTCTGGCCGATCGATGTCTGCCGATAGAGCGGGCGATAGAGAGACAAAGTTCGTCCCGCGCTCGGCGGCGGTGTCGGCCAAATAAAAAGCGTTTCGGACGGCCGAACATCCCCTACCCCCCGCCCAATGCTGCCCGATACCCAGTCGAGAGCCGCACGCAGCAGTCAGTCGCAGTCGCCTATCGAACGAGCAGCGCCTCCGATGCCAACCCCGCTGTTCGGTCAGCATGCAGCTGTTCTACTTTGGCATCGCCTTCATCGTCTGCTCGGCCATCCTCCTGACCCTCGTCTACAAGGTCTACGTCTGCGTCTCCCATAGGATGCACAAGCGGAAGATCGATAACGGCTACTGTGCCGATCCTATCACGTCAGTCGAAGGTTCGTCTTTCAGTGTATCTGCTTGACTTTATCATTAAGGTAAGACGAAAACAATGCATTAAACTTCGGTCATCCTAGCCTCTAAGATTACAACGTATATTGTTTTTAGCCATGCATGCTCAATCGGCTGCAAATCGTATCAATATGCACTGTAATTAACTTACCACCAAGCAGCCTTATCATATACTATTAAAAACAGTTAGGGTGCATTCCTTGGAGAAAGGCGTGACCAGAGTTGCCCTTTAATGCTACGATTCAAAATTGATTGAGCAGAGCGGCAGTACCCTCTCACACACTACTCGGAGAAGTGCACAGCTTTGTACATGTGAGGGGTCATGATCAAAAGCAAACCGGAGGCTTAAACCAGTAAGCTGGGAGGGAAAGTCAAATAAATAAGGAGATGCGAGCTGAAAAATTACAGAAATATCAAGAAAACTACAAGGAAATACATAGCAATTCTACAAAGTCGGCGTGTTCTGTCGACCAATGCGGATTCTCCCTTTCATAGCTTCGCTTCTGACCTGAAGGCTTTTTAGACAGATTTCGGTAGAGATCATGCACCATCTAGTGAACAACCCTTCATAATATTTTATGCAAACACCTCGCTGTTCCTCTCTCGTCACAAAACCTTCTATAAACACCGATTTAGCTATTCTATCTATTCTATTGAGCAGTAGAGAGTTATGTAACTTATTCCACCTCATGTATAACCGCAACGTATGTTTCATTTTACTTTTTATGTGTCAGCTCACGTTAGGCATCGTCTTATGTAGAGTAGGGCGCTGTTAAATGAAAAGAACGTGAATTTTCCAGTTTCCCGGTTGCAGAGTTTTCTGGATTGAATGAGTGCAGTAGTCCGGAGCGTTAAATGGTATTTATCGACTGATTATGTATTATATCATAGCGACTAAGGGGGCGACAATAGCACATCGTGCGGAATCGCGTGAGAAGGCTAAAGAACTGCCTGCGATAGTGCCACGGCGCCAAGCATGAAAACTATGCTGCCTCATCTTCTGTTTCGGCTGCACATGTACTCATATTGCAAATTTAGAATGTTGGCTGCGTAGCTTTAGTCAGTGGGCTGGCTCTCTGTTATGACCCCTTCCGGCTTGTCTCGGTTGTTTTAATATTTTTATCGTTGTTATTCAGAACCAAGGTCGTTTCAACGTGATTCACTTGACATTTTGCTGTTTACTTTATTCCTTCACACTTACACGCCACAGCATCGCGTTAGCGATGCAATGCAGTTCAGTTTTTCAATACACCGAACATACTCCTAGTTTTCTATCACGACGAAGGAAAAATGATTGAAATTGAGCTCGAATCGACAATAAATTCTTGTTGGGTATTTGTGCATTCCAAAGACAAGCATTTATTGCGATTCGATTAAGATATGGAGCTTTCGCAAAGAAGAGCGAAGCTTACTGGTTCATCAAACAGCGGTGTTGTTGCACCATACTCTTCTTTCTTGCCCAAAAGTTGAGATAGAAAACAGCTATCGGCACAGGTTAATCTTATTAGACTGTCCCGAATGTTTGACACAAACTAAACAAAACTTCTGATTTCATATATTTGCACCGAAAATGAACAATTTGACGATTAGAACGTTTGCAGTTGAGCGTGCCATGATGAGCCAGTCGTTCTCGCCATCGGCGTTTCGCGGCGTGTCCGATGGAGACCTGCATATCTTCCAGGTATGTGCATGTAACATTTGCCATTGATGATTGAAGTTGCTATGCACTTTTGGGCAACATGTGGAGGCGCCTGGAGATAGGATTTGATCATAGGGTGTGTAGAAGCCTGAGAGTTCGATAGGCGAACTCAGCTTGGCGCAGCGCTATATTCAAGAACTAGGTGCTTTTAGTTTGATTTTTAGTAACTTATTTTGCTCAGCTCCTTCAGGCTTATCAGTGAGTGGGAATTCATAACAATAGCATAGGCAACAAATAAATATCGTCACTGCGTCTATGTGATGTGAAGATTTGGAGGGGAACAAAACATACCTTTTGAGTAAATTTGTCGCTCGAGCGAGCCAATATTAAACGAATACCACGTAGAATAGCCTTGGAAGATGGCGATGTCATTGGACGTTTATCTCAGCTCTGAGCAGTGATTTGTCTCTCCTCCCTTACGTCTTACTTTGTCCTTCCCTAATATTCTTTTACGATTACATTCCAGGAGTGGTTTGCTTTGCGCCTGTCTTTGAAGGGTCTTTTCTTTTCAATGAAGAGTCTTATATTTTGCCTGTTATATTGGATCAATAATTAATGTCATTTTGATCGCTGTGAGTAGCGGACAAAACTGCGCTGCATTTGATAAGAATTAATCGGGTATGAAAATAAGATGAGATTCAAAAAAATTAAAAGAGTACGATTAAACAATGTAAAATAATACTATTAAATTGTCGAAGACGAACAAAAAACAAAATTTTTTCTGTTACAGGCATCGGCAATCTCGCCACCTTACAGCCGCCGATGCAGCAATGCAAGCGCCGTAACCGTCTGTAAGGTGCACATTCCGCGCCGCTACACTCCGCCGCCCAGCTACGAAGAGGCGATGTCTCACGACACCCTCTCCATCTCCATTCCTTCGCGCATTCGTACCTTTAGCATGGCATCGAATGTGTGACGATTGCTCCTGTTCACTTTATTTATATATGATAAGACCGTATTGCTGCGATCGAATTATCATACAGAAGGACCTCTAATAACCGACTCTCTAATTGAAGGGGATCCCATGACGTTTACAGATAGCACACAGTTGCAACAATCATAATTTCTACCTTTGCGACAAGTAAGCAAGGTTTTGGTCTTGCAATTACAAGATCTAACCCGCTAGTTCCACTAGTTTCAACGGGAATGCTTTCATCTATATCTTTGTCTATCATGTAAATGTGCACAGCCACCTCAGTGCTACGGTGATCACTAGGTCGGCATTGTGTTACTGGCAAAGAAATTTTGGGAACAGAAAGCTTGAGAAATGAAAAAGGATTTGTTCTTGGTGATAGTCCAATTCGAAGCAATACGATCTCTCTTCGGCGTAATACTCTAAAATTGTTACAGAATTTGTATTGCTTTATCCCGCGTGCGCGTGGGCAGTTGAACTCTGTTACATTGATCCGGCGCCTATATCCTAAAACTGATGCAATTGCGTAATTATATAATTGGAAACGCGATGACTGGTCATGGAATAGGAAATATTCGATTAACGAGCAATGTCCGGAATTGAAATTCTGTAATTTCGCAATGAAATTGAATTTATATGAAATTGGCCCGGATATTGTTTGTTTGATTCATCGCACTGTTTGGCCACTGGTGTGCCAGTTATGTTGTTTATAATGCGCCCACCCCATTTCGTTGTCGCTTTTGCTCAAATAGTGTTGCAACGGAGTTACTCTATATTTGAAGAGGTTATAAAGAGAGTGTAAATTACTCAACTATGTGTTTATGTACCTGCAAAAGATGTAAAGGTACACGAGAAGTTGCAATAAAGGCGATACTAAATGCAAATTGTCAATTCGCACTGCGCTTTTATTAGGTTGTACATCAGGAGGTTTGATTCATTCGGCGACAAAACTGATCCTTCCATCCAGTAGTAAATACATGAAATCTTCTTCGACGATCCTACTACAACATGATCATATATTACAAGTCTCTCACACGATTTTGATTTGTTACTGTGATCGCTCGCTGTTCTGCTTGGTTATTTCGTTGAAATTGTACGCAAAGAGGGCGACGCAGCAGAAGAAAGAAAGATCCGTAAAAACTCTGAGATCGACCATTGACGCTCGCATGGTGATTCAGTCCGCCGACCTTTGATACTTTCGTTCACACAGACAGCTACGTTAATATGCACGCATACATATGCACGCATCGTCTTTCTCTATGGCGCCGAGCCAAGACAAGTGTCCAGTTGTTTTTATCCGCCCACGAGACAAAAAGCTATCGGCAATGGCGGCGCCATGGGAGTCGGCCTGAGCTGGGAAAGAAAAGATACTGAACGTGATATGTGGGTGCAAAGCATGGACATGGCGTAATGATGCAATGAATAAAGATGTTGAAATGTCTCAAGATGTCTCGTGTTGAAGCGTCTTATGCTGTCGTCCAGCCAAAGTAAATAAGTCCGTGCTATTTTGTGCGATGAGTGATTCGTTTAAAGTGCTGCCAGACACGCGGTGTCATTGTTTGTGTCTGTTATCACAGTCTCCGTCACCATCAAGTGTCTCTCTCTCTCCTTCATAAATCAATCTATGAATCCCCTTCAGTTTGAAGCTGAGCCTACGCTGATTGTGAAGCCAACGATGAGTAGGTGTTTATAGCTTATGTAGTGTGTCTCTCATTCACATCTTCTGTCTCTGCTATTTACTTGAAGTTTGGACACAAAGTCGTATCCTCTTCATAGGCTCAAGCTGAAGTGCTGCGTTGCAATGGATTTACTCGTCTATGGGGCGATTGCCGTAGTTTGCAGCGCCGTTCTGTTCATCATTATCTTCAATCTGACGGAATGCTTCTGCAGCAGAACTTCCTCAACTCACACGGATAGATGCTGGTCGCCAACGATTGACTTTGTCGACGGTGACTCGTCGTCTACTTCTATGCATGGCAATAGTTTTTATGTTAGAAACGGATGATTTCAATGTCACGCACGTCCTTATCCCAAGTTTTAGTCTTGCAAACAAGTCGATACCGCTTCATTGTATAGTATTTTAGACTTGAAAACCAAAAATTATTGCAATTACAGTGAAGTAATGTGGTTTACAGGCCTATCTTTCCCTTCTTCGGCGCGCGCTTTGTACTCAGAACCTTAGCCTAACCAAAATATGTAAGCAAAGAGACTCAAGTAGGGCTCCATAAGCAAAACATGAGACATAATTTTGCACCCAACGTTGCTTTGTACTTTTATTCATTATCTTATCTCTAAATGTGAGTGTGAGATGGCTGGGGTTAATTTAAGATCAGTATCAAATCAGTTATTTGGAACAGTTGCATAACACTATTTCTAAACTAGCTGGATGCCAAGAACTGAATTCGAAACTTGCAATCAAGATGAAATGATTTTAACAGTGAATGTGATTGCAGCAGAGGCGTCGATAGGCCGACGAACGCTGAGCAGCACTAGCTCCCGAATCACGATTCTGAGCGAGAGCCTTATGCCGAAGACGCTTACCAACGAGGACGGATTGCCGAGCTACGACGACGCAGTGTCCATGCCATCCTGCCGTCTATATCGTTCGGTCAGCGTGAGTATCCTCCTGCCTGATGAATGCATTGTATAACCATAAATACTGTATTACCCGTGCATTTGCTCCGCGTACAACAATTTGGCAGAGTATCAAGTAGGTCTTGCGCATGCAATAATATTGATAGCGGTTTCCTTTCTAAACGCTTTCGGCACAGCAAGTTTTAATGTGACGGTAGAAAGGTTTAATTGATAATGTACAATAAAATAACGAGTATTATATTTTACATGCACGCACTTTCAAATAAAATACAAATAAGAATGTGCAGTTTATGATGAAATCTGCCGCCGTTTATCCCGATAAATTACTCTGCCAATGCGTCGTAATGCAAAATAACGTATTTTCTCTAAAAATCAGCTTAAAGAACGATAACATTAAAACATTGCACAGTTAGAGAAAATGGAACAATGTAAACCTAAATCGATGAAAAGCTTGCTGCATATTTTGTTGCATAATAGCTCAAGCGTCCTGTGTACAATAACGATTGATTGCCTATATAACGCTGCTGGCTCTCTGTGACCGACTCTTTACGAGGAAATCTGAGTAACTAACTACGAAACGGTGAATGTGAAAGTGTCTGTTTCTAAATTGGTTCCCACGGTTTATTCTAATCATTCGTTAAGTTGCTCGAAGAAGGTTTTTTCGATCTCTACGTAAAGTATTATATTGTAACAGACGCTTATTTTAAAAATTTTTTGTATGTTTCTTTGCCAGTTTCTTAGTTCCATATGCTCTTGCTTGATCTAGTTTTTTGTTCTTCTACTGTAAATAACATCGCCTAATTCAGCAATACTCAATTTTCGATGTGAATAAGAATTGGAACAATATTTTCTTTCGCAGATGCTGTATACATTTTTAGGAAGTCTTGTAAATGTGCATATTGTACGAAAATTAAATGACTAATTTGAATACAAACTATTCAGGCACGAATCCATAAGATTAACTAGACAATTATGCTGCTATTTTTTGACTGCTGAAGTAAGTTAATTTAATTGATGGGACATGTTATCTCTGTGATAAAGCGAAAATTTTGGATTTTATTCCACAAGCTTTAAGATTCTTCAAAAAGTTTTGAAATTGAATCAATTCGTGATCAACTCGATGTGAGCGACTAAAAGCAACATGTCGATCATACTTTACATATAATTAAATTTTAAAAATGTCCCTACCATCAACGTGAAATATCCAACGAATGCTAGAGGAGCAAACGTACGCAGAAATCCTCTGCAGTGGTTTAGATAAATTACACAGTTATTTGCCCATAAAAAAGGCTGCCGACCGAAGCATGTTATTTATTAGGCTTTTTCGCTAAGCTGAACATGCCGCTTCTCATTGAGATGTCGGTGACAGGCCAGTTTTGAGATAAAATAGAAGGAGATACCAGCGTGCTAGCTCGTGACCGCGTCAGGGTGACGTCATATTCGAATCGGCGGCCGCAGTCAACATGGCACAGCAATTGGCGTCGTATGGAAGGGGAAGAGTGAAAATAAATGCGTGATGGGTAATTAGGTGCAAATCAGTCGAAAAGCGGTAATTACTGCGGGAGTAAATAGCAGTTGCTATGCAATGTACCTTGTAAGCGATGTTACCGACGGGCGCCCGATATCTACGATGGCCAAGAATTGTGAAGCAATAACGCAATAAAATATTACGTATATTAAGAGACTTACTGCAGACGATTTTGAATCTTTTCTTATGCTTTCCACGAAGGGTAGGTCAAAGATATGCAAATGCATATTCTATAAATAAGCATCAGTTCAATTCAGCACATCAATCTTTGACCTATCGCCCAGTCAGGTCTCAAAATTGATGAAACTGCTTTGATTTGACAAAGTGAGAGTGCATGTTAAGCAGGCCATTATAGCATTTGTATATAAGCAACGTTTTTGCCGTTCTTTTTCTAATATTTGAGATATTTTATTAATAAAAGTGAGAAAACTTTAAAATCGACAATCAAACAGGAGAAATTTGGTTAAAATCAAGGTGTTATTTGAATGGTCTATCGTGTGCGAATGTACCATTTCCACTTCAATAAGGACACCTTCCAATTCAAAGGGGGGTTTTTCAAACTGATTTGACTCAGAAAGTGTCTTGTGAGATTTTACAAGCTTCTCTTTTTAGTGGAAAAGATACATAATTTGAAAGTGCAGAGCTCAATCTACACGTGCAACGACTAATTTTCGTTTTATTTTCAATCTGCTGCGTAAGCCGTCGCATGTCGCACTCCAGGGAGGATATCGGAGAGCAAAGAGTCCACTCCGCTTGCGCTGTTGATGATGATGCAGTTCCGAAACCGGGGGAGTTGTCAATACGACACGACGTCGAACGATAAATGAAAATGTCAGGCGCGGCAATAGTAATTGATGAACATTAACCCGCTGATTTCCGACGAACCAATTTCGCGATGAAGGAGTGCATCGGTCGCTGCGCAACACCGCTTTTCAACCCATTATCAGCGGCGAGGTTTTGGGTATCTGCGTCGGTTCTGCTCAGCTGCCGAACGTTGGTGGCACTGCCGCGACGGTTGTTGTAAGTCGCCGTTAGAAACCATAGGATCGCAGACGTGCGTTGGCGATTTCTGTCAGCTCTGTTTTTTATGGTAGTTCCATATTTGCAGTCAGTCAATTGCTCATATAAACATAGAAATCGTAAACTTTTGTTTATCATTATTGTAACTTTAACTGCTCCATTAATTTTCTTTAACCCCAACTTTGAACTTATTTTGACTGGAGCCTAACTTTAACACACTTCATGATGCAACAGAAATTGTTTAAAGCGCTATCGCCTATAATGATAAATTACTTAAACTGATCAAAATCTGCCGATTCATCATTTACTGGTATAAACAATTTTCACAGTACTTATCTCTTGTGGATATGTTCTACACATTCGCAGGCGCGTTTCTGACTCATCTTTCTCGATAAAAGATAAGAAAACAATGAACTTGAATAATCACACTCAGTAGTGTCTCGAGCCGGATTGGGAATGAGCCCGTCAGCTCGTAATCAGGAATACATATTAAAAGTCCATTATATTCACTTTCAAAGACTTTAAACTTAGCCCCTCACGCGTGGTCCTGTTTAACTATTTCGGCTTTTCTCACTGGCTTAGTTGTCCATATTGTTCGAATCTGAATCGACATAGATCAACGCGCCGCTGTCCGAGCTTCAAAGCCATCTTTAGAGGTTATTATCCGAAGATCCATAGTTACCGAGATGGGTATACGCGCATGTAGGGCTCGTCCGTCAGTTCAATCATCGCGCGATCGGGAGGCTAGTCGTATTCTGCTGATGAAAGGAGTGCGCGAAAACTAGGAGCATGCTCGCGAACGTAGGAATAGCCTCATGTGGTGGCCTCTTTTGAAGGACCGAAAGAGAGCGACATTGTATGGAAAAGTCAGTTTAATCTGTACAAGAGCAACTTTCTTCATAAATTCGGTAAGCGGCTGGTTGTTCTCTTAGCTAGTTCATTTAAATTCTGTTTTGGCTCATCCGTTCAGTTCTCTATGTGCGCAATAGAGCGCAGTTTTGCTGCGCGCACATGCAACAGTATTTTTATACTCCAAAGTTTCCTTTTCGATGCATGCAACCATTCAAGTATAACCCTCAACATCATTATAGGAACATATAGGGTTTATTAAGTTGTGAGAGAAATATAATTGGAAACAAAGTATTTAATGCGAGCAGCGCAGTTTAAGTAATTTCAATAAGGCTCATTTCTGTCCATCGATCGGTATTTGACCAAAGTATTCATCTTCGGACAGCTCACTATTGTCAATCACCAGTGAGCTCTTCTACCTCAGTCAGGGATTATCTCAGAGACTTTGTAGCGTCCCTAGTGATCGCTTGGACTCATAATGTTCCCCCGATTATTAAATTGTTGTTGACATGTGATTTATGAGAGTAGTCGTGCTCCATAATGCGCTTTATATTGCAGTATTAACTCGGCTTTGCATTCAAGCATAGCCTTTTATGTCGCGATGGAAAATAAAACAGCAAAGTATATTTATTGTCCCATAAAAAACCATTTTCTCTGCTTGGTTATAAGCATAGGGCTGATCAAAACTCTGTGTCCGTTTTTCAAATGATAAAAATTGCTTCTTTATTGCCTATCGTTACTACCTTTGGTGAGCCAAAGGAATATTAATATATTGCCTATTGCTCAGTAGTTACACTATTATCATAATTCGGCAGTTTATCTCGACCTGGAATTGATCTTGAGGTCAGATTCAGCTTTTCGCTCAAACATGAATCTGCAGGATGCTGGTAGTTCGTCGTCCATTTTGATTCCTTCTTTGAACTGTCTCTGTTAAGCGTTAGCGACGGGAGTCAAGTGCGACCCAACCAAGCCATGTTTACTCTGTAGCTGGGGGGAGAGAGGGAGAGAGGGAGTGTTTGGATCGATGCTTCTCCCGTCAAACACCTCTCAACAAAGGTCGTATGGTCGAGTCAGATTGACGATTGCTCCGCGCCGCCAGCTATCGACCAGGTCGCATTAGGAGGATAAACAGAAGAGGGATTAGGACATCACGAGCGGTTATGTTGTTAGATAATTTAGAAGGCTGTGTGATTAAATGTGAAATGCCAGGAGCTGAGGTAGAAATGAAATCGTGAGATTAAGGTCAATGACTGGTCCGTGCCGCTCTGAAGATCAACTGAAAATGATTTAAGGATTGAAGTCGTTTTGCAATGAGCTATAGTGAACGCAGTGGTTTGTGTCACCTGAATACATTCCAAGCAAACTGCGCGTAAACTTGGATTCCTGTCGATCAATTGAGTTTTGCGTTCAAACAGCGAACTTTGCAAGAAATTGTGACAATTCACGTTTACACGCGCCGTGACATTTCGCCACTGGTGCCACAAATTCTACCTACTGGATGAGAGGCTGTAACCTATTTTAACTCTTATATGTATCATAGTGACTCTTTATGTGAGGAGTGCGAATAATTAATTAAATGTTCCGGTTCCGGTTCCGGTTCGTTAGTACCGGGTACACATATTCTCTATAGTACAATTTTGGGGTATCATAAGAACATGAATCGGAACCGAATTTGGATGATTAATCTATAAAATCACATCATAATATGTTGCGTGTTGCATGGCAACTGATCCTCTGTTGCTATGCAACACAAGTGCGAGAGCGTCCTGTGTCATAAGTCTGTGTGTGGAGTTTCGTATTACCAACGAATTGTCGAAGCTTTCGCGGAAAAAACGAGATGCTTTTGCTCACTTTCATTATTCTAAGATTCTCCTATGCCAAATGCTCATNCCTTAAATAAATTGTGCCCATAATGAAGTTTAAATCGCGCTAAGTATCGTATCTTGCGAGAATTCAAACAGTTTGCTTGGAATGTATTCGGGTGACACAAGCGGTTGCGTTCACTATAGGTGAGGAAATGCATTACTGGTCAGGACAGAGGGGATCATGAGTGGTGCCGTCGGGGGACGCGCGTCACCAGCTGCATATTCAGATTTTTTTATCCAGTGCTTTCCTAAAACTTGGCGCCGTTGCACGGCGAATATGTAGTGCTGCACTTTCTGTGCCCTATGCTTACCTCCGAGGCGACGTCAGTATCGGATCCATAACTCTTTGATTTCGCATCTGATTCTCTTGAACTGCTATTTCATTAGCGTGGTAGCGCCCATCTTCACACTCTCCGCTAGCAAACGCGGCGCATGCTTGCTATGTAGTCATGAGTAGATTTTGTGACTGCACCAGTTTAGGAACGCTAATAGGTGGCTGTTGATCGGCCGTACAAAGGAGCACTGCTCCTACTATCAACACTTTTATCAGTCGGACGCCTTCATACGCCTCAGAACTCAAATTCCAAGTCACCTGACGCAGACTCTCTCGGAGAAGAAAATAAACCCGTCAGTTCCCCTATTCTCATTCATACGCTCAATTGTCGCTGCAATAAGTTAATAGAGCGTATTCTATTCACTTCGAGCTGATTAGAGCTCGTAGTTTATTTAAAGCTGAGATTGTTTTCGAAGTTGCGTCATAGCGGCCCGCATGCTTTGTGCCGTCGGAGCAGGCGCTTGATATTACTTAACAATACTGCTTGTTGGGGCCGACCAATCGAATAGTCAGGAAGGCTTCGCATGCGGCGAATGAAGCAGCATAACTGTCCGTCGATCGATCTCCGGTCTGGACGCGGTCAGGCGATTGCGATTGGAAGCCGCAGGTCCATCGTTAGCTGCTGATCATCGCTGCTTACGGCTTCGCCTTGCCCGTTGTCGACCCTTCCTCTTGGCTTCTTCATCAAACGTTTCCCTATTCTCTCTGAGTACCCTTCGATTTTTTGTCCCAGAATATTAGGCATACTGAATGCTTCATTGAAGTAAGGAGGTGAGGAGGGAGACGATGCCGTATATTTTAAGGTTCTCTCGCTTCATGCAATGCGTTCTTTAGTGTATGAAAAATTTGAGAGCATATTTTCAGTTGAAATGATGAGAAAAGTTGACAGACTCGATCTCGAAATGTTGAAGATTCAAGGGCTCTTGATAGGCGCTCCTTTGAGTACTGGGACGGATATCATAATGCTATTGTAACAGCAAGTGCGATGATTGTTCATTGTTCGGTTATTTCTGATTTTGACCAGTCATCGCACTTATAGTTTCGATAGGTATGTGGCTGAAATGAATTGCTCTTGGCGCAGACTGCAAGCTCAGCTCTATCTATAATAGCTTGAGATAGTCTTAGCTGTTGTCTATTTGCTAGCGATAAATAATTTTGTTTGCACTCAGTGGGAAAGTTTTGAAACATGTGACGTCACATACCCCAGGAGAAGAGTGCCCATGTCTGTTGAACTCGAAGAACATATTCTCAGCGCTGTGCGCTATGATGACACGGCGATAGATGCGGCAAGCGTCCGTAGAAGAAGAAGACGCGTCGATATCGAAGCCGCCGTTGGAAGCGGCGAGTGGCTGTTGCTCGCTTGTGAGTGAGTAGTCGATGATACTGGGCGGCAGTCGTTGGTCGGGGGTCGTTAGGCGGTCTCTTGGCAAAAGGCCAGTCGGCGGCATCCGATGCTGCTGAAACAATTGCTGAGTCGATAGAGCATAGCTCTTTCTTGCTCTATACTCAGACTCGGTCTATAGGGCCTCGATGGGACTGCAAGAGGCAGAACTGACGTCTGAAGGCAATTTTAGTAGTATGCGTTGACGTATTTAGATAATTGCGTAATGTAATTAAGTATTCAGGCCTCCTTTCCTCTCCATTCAATTTTCTGCTCTCTTCTGACTACGTTGAGTCATGAGCTGGACCGTCTGTTCAGACCACTGGTGATATACTAGCAGATTTAATTACCTTTTCAGCAATACTATTGCTATTGCAACTGATAATATTTTCGCACTTTATTGTTCGTGGTTTAACCCATTATGGCTGCAAATTGAGAGTATGTACTGATACTTGACAGGAACTTCATTAGCTTTGTGACCTCATTTTTCCAATTCGCCTATTTCCATCATGTTTCATTTGCGCCATCATCCATGTACGTAACGTTTAATATTTCAGTTTTGCACCAAACCATTTCAACCTCTTCATTCGCCAACTTTTGCTCACTTCTACTCAGCCAAGATGGCTTCTTCATTTCCGTTTTGTTCAGGAGAAACACGCGCGCGCTCGCATGATTAGGCAGGCCTTCAGAAAACGCTAGCATCGGCATTTGCGTCGGCTGGCTTGGGGTTGAAACAGAAAACGATTAATCGGTCATCGCGTTGCGTTGCTTTTTCGCACTGGCTGGAAAGAAATCGAAACAGAACCGACCTCCACCCCCTCCGGCACCCGACTGCGCCGTTCTCTTAGCGCTCGCAGCAAATTTTGCTCATTCTCAGTTATATAGTGTGAGTATACTGGTGGATGAGGAGATATTTGAAGTTTTTTCTATTATTGCATTTCTTCAATTCAAATTTTGCTTTTTTTTCTGAAAGTAATTATGAATGTAGCTGTTTTTCTCAACTATAATATTTGGATGGCTAAAAAAGGACGAACATTTGTAAACACGTTGTGCTCAGCCAAACAAATTTGATATAAAATTTTTTTAGCTCTTCTGCACTGTATGCTTCGCTGATTACGCTGAAACGCGGAATGTTGCGCCCTCCATAATAATTATCTTCGAATGATGAAGGTATAGGCAGTTGCTCACATAAAAACGTTTGCTTACGAAATTCTTTAGAAGTCTTCGAGGTAAGGCATTTAAAATTTTCATTATTGCAATGAATCACCTTAAAATTAAGGCAAGATTTAAAAATCAATGCGATCTTTAAAAGTTGTGTATCAAAAAACGACTGCTTGATAGATCTTTCAACAAACAGACGCGTGCTTTAATGTGAAACAATAGGAGGAGACGAACGTAGGGGCAAGAGGCGCGGTGCTGTCGAAGACAACCGAAAAAGAAGTCGTTTTGGAGGAGGGGGGAGAGGTTTTTTAGAAAAGGTGAAATAAGGTTGGGTATGTCCCCTTGTCCTCGGACCTGCACATGTGACGTCGGCCTCTCTTCTTAAATTGCCCTCACAGCTGTAATCCCGTCGAGGCTCGCTCAATTCGCTCAATTACGTAGGGCGCATACCATTTTCACTGAGTACCGACGTTACTCCGCGTTTATCCGCTGTCTCGCGCCCTCTTCTCCGCCATCGTGGTCGCACATGCAATTCGAATGATGAATAATTCATACTTAAGTAGGGGGCGAAAATTGCCGCGGCACTGCGAGCCTTTGAATGATAGACCCTCACCACTCCCCAGATCACCCGAGACAGGTGCTGTACTGTACGGCGATTAGACTAGAGATCAAGAGTTCTTCTGGAATGCTTGATGTTATGAATTACTGATGCGCACATATGTTAATTAACCCTGCAAGAGTTGGCTCGTTACTATTGCAGCAAGCACAACCAAAGACACGACTGTTTCAAAGCAAATTTCTGTTAAGCACTCTCTTTCAGTCTCTCTGGACCAACATCTCCATGCCTTTGTTGAGTTTTGTGTGGTTTCCTCTCAGGCTTTGAAGAATTAAACTTGCAACTGGGCGTCAGCGAGTTCGTGCAGAAAGTACGCTGTCCAACGATCGCAGATTCATCACAGATTCTGTTTGCACGCTGTACTTCCAGAAACGACGCTCAAGTATAATAATACTTTTAAGCAGTGTTGAACGTTTTAAAATTGGGTAAAATAGAGATAGCCAGTTTATTAGGCTCATGTTAGATAAATTCTTTTATGGTGTCTACTTTCCATTTTGTTTTCTAGCGTTCATAGCTTGTATCTACTTTCAGAGCCATATTTGTAGAGCCTGATAAAAAGGCAAATTAAACACTTAGTTTACCTAGTAGCGAAGGTACTTTTCATAAAGTGTCCAACATTGCTTCTGAGAGTGACAAACAAGCTTCTTATAGAAGCGTCTGTCTTCCATCTTTAGCTCTTAGTCATCCCCATTAGGTACTCTCCAGCGGAGCGCAATCAACCGTAATTAGGTAGTGATGGTTCAGTAACGCAGCGGGACTTCTGCAATTGTTTCCGCAAAAGGTTTTTGCGCCTGCGCCATCGCTGAAGTCTCATCAAATCGTGGTCACTGAGCGCTGATCGCGTGTTTATGTACGGAGCGCGCGCGCGTTGACAACAAGTATTAGCCGAAGAAGCCGCAAGCCTCGCCTTCATAACACACCTACTTGCGCTGCTTCTGCGTATGCAGAAGTCGGTAAGCTAGAGCACCGCGCATAGCTGTTGATAGCTGTTGATGTCTGTCAATTTTCAACAGAATCTTCTACCCTCCTTATCTCAAATCAGCGTAAGTAGGATCTGTAATGTTCACATAGAGTACCATTGCTGCAGGACTGCTGCTTTGCTATTTAGTTATGCTTAGAATTAGACGCTCACTGCTGTAGGTAGACTTGAGCGAACTTTTTTTGGTTTATTTCTCGTGTAAGGCGCCCCTGTCTAGACTCTCTTGATGCTGTGATTGAGCGTGCTAATCAAAATTATGAGCGTGAGCAGATGATCATGAACTAGTTTCTGTAACGAAATAGTCCGGAATAAGGAAGGTGACGTTGGTCAGTCGAAGGCTGCGAAACGACCGTCGCTTTGCGTTGGAACATTGGACGTCTGTCAAAGAGTTGGCGCGGATTTCGGATTTCTTCGCCTTTGCACATATGGCGCGCTTATAACTCGGTCGAGTCGAGCGGTGCTTAACGCCCAGGCGGCCCGCCGCACTAATTCGCTCGTCATTGCGGTCGTAATCGCGTTTCAGACGAGTTCCTCTTCGGCCCGCTGCTGCTGGGGAAATACCCGTGTCAGCGAAAGAAGAAAACCGCTAAAGAAGCGACGCCAGCAAACGTCTCGCTGACAGACGAGCACCCCCGCGGCTCAAAATCCATCCACCATCCACTGCTCTAGGTAAAATTGAATACTTCTCGTTTCAATCACAGTTTTCATTAATTTTTTTTCAAATATCTTTGCATAACTATGTTATTCCGTAATTGCCTTCTTACTATTATTTGCTTAACCTTTTTCTCATAAATTATAATGTTCAATCTTCTTATCCACGGTCTTCTTTACAGATAATGATATAAAATGCTACGGATGATTTTAAAAAATTTGCTAAACAGGCGTTTTTTAATCGAAATATGAAAGGCTTTGTTCCTCAGTCGCACATCAAACTACAATACAGTATTATTACGATAGTTTTTAATACTCTTATTTAGTAATGTATTGGGGAAATATTATTTCTTTAAAAATATTCAGATCGGAATAAGGTAATGAGAGAATTCATAATACACCAAGAACGCGGTCGCCGCATATCCACGGCATAGAGACGTTAAGACGTAAAGAGAAGTCGTTAAGACACTTTAAGGATTATACATAACGTTTTATCATATCGAAAGAAGAAAATCAAAATTTTACGCGCATGAAGACAAGAAACTGAAAAGTCAAAATTTTCGGTTAATGCCGATCTTCTTGATTGCCTCATTGCTTTTTGACTTTTATATTAATGCACTAAATATTTGCCCCACCCGCTTAAGGTAGTATGTTAAAATGACCAAGTTTCCCAGCGTTTTTCCCGCTCCCACGCAGGCTTTGCTTTTTAGGGTCTTCCTAAGAAGGCCCTTCGTCATGTGCCTTTCCTCGATCGGCTGTCGCATGCCTGACACTGGGGGTTTCGATGTCGGAAATCGAACCCGGGCCTTCACTGGTGTAAACCGTAATTCTACTACTAGATCACACCGGAACAGGCCGCTCCTTTTGAAATGGTTCCACTAAAATTGCAGAATACAAAATGGGTAACGACCAATCGTCGCCTAGCGGCAGCGTCAGCGCCCGCAACCCCAAGACCAGCGTGGGCAGTCAGGCGCAGTCAGATCGAGCAGTCGGACCACAGATGCGGTGTGTCCGATCCGCACAGTCCACGCCTCGGCTCGGCGATCCCCCGCCGGTCCCTCCCGTCGCCTATCACCATCAGAAGTCGAGCGATTCCCTTCTCGACGGTCGCTTCCCTTGTGGTGGCGCCGATTCATCCAGGGAAAGCTCCACCCCTCAACACCGCTTATCGACTGATGATAATGGCGGGGTCGGGTATGTCTTGTACAATTTCTACCATACAGCTGCGTGTTACATGAAACTTATTGCAATTGCAGAATTGCGGAATTGTATGCTCGGTGAATAGTCATATTCCGGTTTTTTCCCAATTATATCTGGTTGTCTGGCCAATCACCGCGCTTGCCATTCCGTAATTCTGCAGCTGCAACAGTTTTTTGAAACAAATCCTTGATAGTAACGGATCGATGATATCGTTAATTTTTAAATGATATTATTTTATTGTTTATCAATGATTTGCATAAGTTCTATCATTTTCTGATAGTTTATCACTAGAAGAATTTCCTGATACTGAAATTTATATCGTATCATAAACTGCAAATTTCTGATGTTAACATCAAAGTGTTTCGTTAATTAATATTTACCACTGATATTAAAACACCAAAACAGCATTAATGTGCTAATGATGCCAGAAAATTGTGAGATAGCTTAATATCGTTATGATATCACAAAAGCTTTTTACCAATACTATACTTAATTAGAATCAGTAATACTACTGATATCATTAATCTCTGATATCATCACAAGCGTCTCGCATGTCGCATTTACCTAATCGCTGCGTCCTTTTGTGCGCTCATCTCATAATGCGACAGAAATAGCGCGCTATCTTAAATTGTCTCCAAAAAGTAAAGTTGAACTGGGCAAGCGAAAACAACACTGGCCGGTAACGATGGTTGTGTCTATAGGCCGCTGCGGGCAGTCGCGGGAATTAGGCAATCAGTATCGTTTGTCGTTCGACGACCCCGAAGAGACCGAAACGGCGCCGCGTTGAGTGCCCCTGGGGGATCGGTGACGATATCGGATTTCTTCGAATCAGCGTTATTCGCGCACTGTTTTTAGCCACTCAGTGGGAAAACGCACGCCATTTAGCGCCCCGGTCCTGCTCGGAGGGTGGTCGTTCATGCTGCTTTCTTCTTCATTATAAAAAATGGCGCGAAGCCAGCTTTCTAAAGGGGGTGGAAATCACCGTTGTAGAGTAATTTCCTTAAATTACCGCTGCTCGCGTGCGGCGGCGGCGAAGAAGCGACGATTAAGGAGTGGCGGCGGCGCTTCGGCAGGCGTCAAACGCGTCGATCAGCGACCAGACGGCGTCTGGCTTCGCTAGAGTGGCCGCTGATGTTGCCGCGCCTCTGTATTATACATATAAAAAACTAGCAATAAGTCTGCTATGAACATTAACTGATCACTACTACAGAGCACAATGTTTGATTGGCTCCGGAGGATAGTATATTGTAAATGAATGTCTCGAGGTGAATATTAAATAACAGTTTCTCTCCTGTCGAAGAGAGTGAAAGGGTGAGCAAATGCTTGGCAAATTTTTCATGATAACTGATCGAAAGTAGGTCATCTGGACATTCTTTTAGGATATACCCGCTTCAATTCTTACATATTATGATGATCTAAATTGCACGAGTCAGTCTCTGCCGAGTATATTGACACCATACTTCGGTATCTTAGGTGCTCAGTTAACAATTTGCATATTTAGCCACTCGGCGCTTGAACGACGACCGTCCCGCGGCAAAATGGCGCTCAGCGCCACCCAGTCAACTACCCTGAAAGATGCCCAACACGCGCGACGGATAGAAAAAGCCGCCTCGCAGTTCGCCACAACGGGCGACTTTGGCCTCAGCCTCGCGGAACAGCTCAAGCTCAGTCATCACCACATAAATCTGCTCGTCCAAACGTGGCCTAGATTGCACGGCAGTCAGTCCATTTTCCTCGAGGTCTTCAAGTAAGCAAATTTTTATCTGTTGCATTATAATTTGCCGCATGACCACGGGTCTATTTCATAGAACTTTTGAGTATTGAAATTCGAGCGACTGACTCTCAATTATACATAGTCATTATCGCATTATTGTGTGGATACTGACACTTCTGGTGGGATTGAGACTCAGTTTTTCAATACTCTATACCTTAAAACTTTGTGAAACAGCCATTAGGATGCGACAATCTAGTACATGAAAACTATTGTTTTGTAAGATTGTACTTTTATTTCTTCCTGTGCTCACTGTACTCCCATTGGTGTGTGAGAAGTAGGGATGTAGCAAAAAAGTTGATTCCGGAATGATTATTAGGACACCGTCAACCTCTTACGCGCAGCTGCTATCCGCACGAGGAACTACTGCTATAATAAGCTGCATTACTTTGCATATTGTATTTCCCATAATGTCCCACGGTCTAAGACTTGGCACAGTTTATTGCTTCCGTGATTGCGGGATTGCTTTGCAGCTAAAGAGGTAGTACGAAATTAATATTGCATCATCGTCTCTTGGTAACGAGCACCAAAACTTAATGTTTTGCTGATTGGAGCACAAGTTTAAGACGTTCCTATTGTAGTTTGATAGTCTTGCGATATTCCCTTCGAAATTCTTCATGAGCACACAAATTAAGTTTGAAAAAACTGAGAGGTTTTCAACTTCTAAGCGATCACTCAGAGATAGAGTTATGCATAATAGTTTGCTGCAATTTGAAAAAGAAATTGCGACTGCTCTCAAGCGTAGATGACACTCTTCGGTTACACTGGAAATAGTTCAGCTTTTCCTTTGCGGCAAGTTGCGTAACAGTCTTTACCACAGAAATGGAAATGGCATCAGCGCGCTCGCACTGGCAAGATGAACGCCGAGATAGGCGGAAATGCATAGGCACGCATTAGAAGCCTCAAACGTGAAGTGAAGGGCATGCATGCCTGAGGTATCGAGACACTTTTCGAATTACTATTTAATACTCGATATTGCTCTCTTCCTCATCATTTTGCACTCGCCGGATGCGGCCTGCATATTTACATTGGCCCCAGATTTAAAGCTCCCGCTTGGAAAGAGCCTCTGAAACCCACGCGGCCCGAGCAAGCCGCTCGCTCAGTCGTCGCCGCACTTGTGCATTCAATTCGTTGATTCGAAGCTGTCAACTAGCGCAGACGCCGAGCAATTTTATTGACGTTCAGCGTAATTTATGCGCATCCAATCAGCGCACCGCTCGAGGGATTCGCTCGGCCGCGCCATTCATGTGGAGATGGACTTCACATTGCGAGCGAAAATTTACTCTAACAATTTTATGCCCTACGCTAGGTTGCTTTTTTGATTGCTCGACAAATTTAGAGTTGCAAAATTTCATCTTTGTTCGAGATATACTGCTGTCACGGAAGTTTGCATTATGCGCGCAAGACGGATACACGAATATTGTGGGAAATATTCAGGGTCGGATCAGGGCGGTCAGGAATTCCCTTGGCCCAGCAATGAGATGGGCCCTTCTTGCAGGGTAGAGGCGCTGGCGTATGCCAAAGTACATGAACTAAATCGCCTCGGGGCCGGCGGATGCATTCAAGCGTAGAGGTTTAACGATTCCGATTCTTGAAACACGACTGGAGAATTTGAATTTGAATCGTACCAAAAATAGTAAAATGATGACGGATATCGCGATTTTAATCGTACTGTAAAGAATCATAATTTCGGGAATTGTTGCACCGCTACGCAAGTGCTGCTCACTCTGCTAGTCGCGCGAATTCTTGAATATATGGAACATATTACGTGGCTTTAGTCAGCAATGGAGGGTGCTGCCTGGACTGTTTTGAGGCACCAAAGTCGTGGCCTGCTTGGACTCTACGATAATCCGGTACTGAGAACGCCGTTGAGAATTATAACCACGCAATTGTTGTCTGAGTCATAGCGAACTCCTCGGAAGACGAACTGTGACAAAAGAAAAGAGCATTTCAGGGTACTAATGAAAAGAGCATTTCAGGACACTAATGAAGAGCAACAATGCGGCGAGAGAGATCTTCCAGAAAATGTCCATAGTGGAAGGATTCACGTCGGCTGGCGGAAAAAAGTCCTGCGATTTAAAGGAACACGCGCGTCTTCTGGCCGAGCTGTTCGATTATTGCATCAAGAATATGCAGCGGCCGGCCAAGCTGGTCAGTTTTTTTTCTGTTGAAGGCTATTCTGTCATTAGAATGTGGAGGCGAGGAGAGAGGAATCGTGTTAACTAACTTTAGGATATATGCATGAAGATCGCGGCTCGAGCGAGTAGGCGAGTACTGATACTGTCGACCGCACCGCAATGAGTCGCATCAATACCGTAATCTGTAACTCATTTATTCAAGTGGTTTTTAAAGAAAAGCAGGTAACGTACATAATTGGCATGGTTACTTACAGAAATTATGATGGTTTGCGCAAAAAATATCATAGATTCTGTAAGTAACCATGCCAATTATGTACGTTACCTGCTTTTCTTTAAAAAACACTTGAATTGTTGTGCTAAACGATACGGTACTGATGCGACTCCGTTTGGTGTTGCCGACAGTACA
>NIUQ01001113.1:0-35027 GCA_002796945.1 Plectus sambesii | reverse complement strand
AGGCAGAAGTGTTTTAGTACGGAGCATAGCGAGCGCAACGCAGTGGAGCGAGCGCGTAGTACTAATTGTACTTCGGCCGTAGGGGACTACGATACAGTTCGGTGCGAGACTGTGACCTGGCTGCTAGCCAGGTGGGCGGAGCCTATTACTGACAGCCAGTGCGGCGAGGGAGGTCAGGTCAATTCTACGGCTGTAACGCTGTAGCACGGTTGCTTTGTGCCCCCCCCCCCCCCCAGTAGTCACTGGTTAAGGTAGCGCGGCTGGCGCAGGCCGCCGCCTCCAACTCCCAGCTCTGCCACACTTTGGCCCAAGTGCAAGACTTTCTGCGTGCCTCTAAGGCCGACGGGACGATGATGACGTCTTAGCTGGCGATCATCACACGCTTTGTGGCGTGGCACGATGAGATGCTGTGCGCCGACAGCACGTTAGGAGGACCGATGATGATCACACTTTTCTGGCGCTGGAATATGCTTGCATGAGCAGCAAGACCAAGTGACCTGATCGTCACTGGTGTAATGCTTTGGTCCTATTAGCGGCCAAGTCAACCCGGCGAGAGAACTGGTCCTGGTGGCCATTGCGTATGGACCCTGAGGTGGTGCCCCTGGCAGTGCACCACGATAAGGTGATAGAAGACGAGATTAATCTGATCTTTCAGTTGTGTACGAGTCTCTGCCTGCTTCTCAGGGACTACCGTATTGGGACGGTGCTTACCCTCATGATTGTCGCCTCTTGGCGCGTATCAGAGGTGTTTGCTGTGGAGAGGAGCTATGTTAGTTTTGATAGTAGCCACAGTTGACTTTATATTCGGTGTAAAGGTAGCCAACAGCAAGGAACGAGGGCTCGCGTCAGGTTGGTTTGCCAGCATTGTTAGTGGCTTGTGTTTCATTGTAGTTTTGCAGTAGTTTTCGTATAATTGGTTCGTGCTGTATTTTGGTCTGTTCGTTTTAGGTATGATTCCTCGATCTCTTGTTCTGTAAGTGTGTTCAGTGATTTGCGAGCCCTGTGTATGACGTTTGTCTGTTTGTTTCGATAACCGTGCTACGAATAAACAGTTCGTAACCCCTATGAGTAGTTACCGCAGGCAGAAGTGTTTTAGTACGGAGCATAGCGAGCGCAACGCAGTGGAGCGAGCGCGTAGTACTAAGCGCTATTTTCGCCTGAAAGTAGCGACCGGCAGAGAATACGGTAGTCAGAAATAAGACGAGACGTTTTCATAAAACTTTACGCTACAACGCAATTTAGTTTTGTTCCGCGGATGAAATTTGAGAAAAAGCGGATTCAGCGCCTCTTGTTTGCAAAAACGTTTAAAGAAATGAAAATTTTGAGTGCTATTATCTAGGTATGTACCCTTTTTAGTGCAGTAAATCAACGATAAACATCGAAAATAGGCAATCGAAAAGAAGCTCAAAATTTCAATGTTGCTTAGCAAAAGACTAGAGCATTGCGCAAGAAAGACACATAGATATTCGAATTCAGCGCTATTTTCAACCCTAGGAACGATACTTCAAATTCAGTTCTGAAGTCGGATTGCACTGCTAAATATTTATCAAATTTTGTACTAAAAATGACGTAAAGTTCACTATTCATTAATTTTTAAGATTAATGATCATTGCGCACACAAGACACATATATTGGCTAATAGTATAGGTCCTGGCGATCGTTTTAAGCAATAGTTCAGCAGCAGAAAGTTAGCCGGGCAACTGCTAACATTTTTTTAAATTGTGGCACTAAATTTATATGAAATTTACTCGATTTATTGCTTGCTAAATGTCAAGTCAAATTTTTTCGTTAGTCTCACAACGAATTGTCTCTTTTACTACGGTATGAAGTGCCAAAATGTGGCGTTTTTCGCGGTAGACCTTTTTCTGCACCAGCGTGCGAGGTGCGGCATTCTATTGCATTTTAATGTTGATTTCAAGCCTAATTCAATTAAACTGATATTGCAGCAAAGCTATTCAGATTGAGCTGAATCGATTCATATAAAAATTGTCCAATTTTGGCTTTTTTCAAAAATTGATTGCCGGTCGCTACTGAAAGAGTTGCGGAATTGCGAGACCCCATTGCATTTTGTAGTTTTATGAAACAGACAGTTGCGAATTGCGATTGCGAATTGCAAAACGCAATTGCGTTTGCAATTCGCAAGAGTTGCGTTCTTAACTGCTTTATGAAACTGAAAATTGCGAATTACCGTTGCGAATGCAATTCGCAATCGCAATTCGCAATCGCAATTGCTTTATGAAATACGCCCCTGTCAGTTGAAGGCAAAATTAACGTCGGGATAAATCGAGCGATCTACCCGTCACTAATATCACATTATCGCATTGATACTCAGTAAGGAATTGAGGGTCGATTGGTGTAGTGGTCTGAACCAGAACTCATCAATTCCGAGGACGCGGGTTCAATTCTCGCCGAGGTCGGCCCCTCACCCAACCAAGGTGCTCATCCCTCCGTGGGTCGGGGAATTGGTAGCAGCTTCGCTGCGAATGTTTCTCACTGCCAACATCCCGGTGACAGGCACGCGACGGCCGACCGGATATTCTACTGTCGCTATCCATACTGGCGGGTCTCAAACCCACCAGCCAAAAGCGGACACTGTGAAAGCGGTAAAAACGTTTAAGAAAAAAAAAAACTCAGTTAGGAATTGCACTGTCGTGAGACGGGTTGATCGCTCGATTTATCTCGACGTACAAAATTATGATGTTAAAATCTTCGCTGATAACCAACTTTCTAGGCTACAAACTCCAAGCTTGAACATATTCTGATACGACCTATGAAAGGGCATTCGATCATTAACTTGGATCCATTTGAGGTTTTATGCGCATGATCTTTCGGGATAATGTGCTCTATTTAATTGATAACTGACGTCAGTGTGCGGGCGGCTTGATATTCACATGTCAACTTCAGTTGGTAATAGTAATTAATGGAACAAGTAAAGGACGACCGCGCCAAGTAAAGCTCTCACAGGCGTCACAAGCAACATTTAATAAGACTCGCGTTGGCACTAGCTTTCCTCCTTCGTTGAAACATTCGAGGGCCGCATTTCGCTAGTCATGCGCGTAACTCTCCAAATCTTCCTTGTTCTTGTAATTGTACCCCTAATCGCCCTTGGAAGCCATCCAGATCGTCAGAAGAGAGTAACATCAGCTACAATTCTTGCCAATCATATTCTTACCACAAGAGGTAGCTGGAAGAAACTGCTGTCAATACTGACAGCGAAGCGCAGAGAGTATTTGCCACCGCCGCCGAGCCAACGACTGCTGGCTGACGAAGAATACGAAGCCCTTATGAAAATCGGTGGTGGCGCTCTACTCCTAGGATAATGACAATTCAGATGCTTTGAGGCTCGATTCAGACGTCGAATTTGCGGTCTTTATTTGCAAAAGAATGGATACTGAGCTTCTTAACAGATCCTACTTCAAGCTGAAACAGGCGTAGGATCAATCTTTTACCCTACACTGCAGCTTATCATTCGTAACGTATTTCGAATTCTTGCTACCGCCAACAACTTCAAAGCGAATAGCTACTTAGTTTGCTGGTACTCTACTCACCATAGTTCTAGTATCAACGACCTTTTCATAAAATTGTTGCTGTTCGAGACTAATCTTAATTCTCCATTTTCATCACCAAATTATAAACAAAATGATACTCATATGGAGAAACTGCAAAGTGGAGTTTTAGTTCCTCTATTCTCAACAACTTTATGAAGCTGGAACTATGGATTACATATACAGCGCCGCCTGTCTGAGATTGTTGATTGCATTGAAGATGCGTTCAAAACTATTGCATTTCTTTTCATTTCATTCTTGTCACAACAAAAATTCGCAGGTCACCAAGGATGCGTGTGTTGCAGAAAATATGTCAATAACGGAAATATTTTTATACCCGTGTAAATAAATTCATAAATAATACAGCTGACTGAAGAGGACTGCCCCAAAAAAATACCGTATCCAAAGTGTCGTCGCATTGATAAGAGGATAACATTGCACAGCACACTACTAACAAGGGCAGCCGCGATCGGACCGTGAGCAGTTACATTCATGTCCAGCTGTCATCTCATTGTTTCATGCTGATATTTCAAAAAATAGTCTTCTCTTAGGGAGAGAAATTCATTTACGTACAACTCAGTGCGCTTACCAATAGTTAGGCTCAGGCATAGATTAGTCAAACGGCATGGATGAGACAACATCCTTCTCTAACCGATACAGCTTCCCATGGTCCAATTAGGGCAACAATTAGTCTATTACGACAAAGCTTAACACCGGCATGTCAGTAGCGAAGAATAGAATCGCTGCTGGACAAAATTTATTTCTCAAATAACGGCACAAACCTCAGAAAAGGTACGAATCTAGCATTGACACTGCTATATCCAGCAAAAATTAACAGTTCTTCATCGATGTCGTTCAATAGGTCAAATAATCGACTGTCCACACTGACGATACGAAACTATGTCCGCAGCAAGTCAACAGTTAAAGGCGAAAATCGACAACTACGCATGTTCACCAAAACAAAGTAAGCGCGATTAACCACCATTCGGCAAATGCTGAATATACAAAGCGTCTCACAGTTTTCCGCCATTAGGACATGCAGTGTTCATTCAACAATGTAAAAGCCTATTTTTCGTAGGAAGATTGATGATGGGTGTCTTTGGAGCGACAAGCACTCGTAATCAGTCCCATGGAATTTGAGCATCTAAGGGCGCATAGCACAAAAAGTTTTAGTGCATGCATGTAACAGGGTAATTCAAGATGCTTTGTGCATACAATAAACATTATTGTTATACGCAATAGACGTATGAATGTACCCTAAGCACCCTCAATGTTGGTCCAAATTACTAGCGCGCAATGCCACCAAGACAATAGTGGATTAACGATTTCATAAATTTTTGATATCGTATCCATCTGAATTACAAGGATTATTCGTCTATAGAATGCGAAAGAAATTCGGAAAAGCAAAAAAATTATGGATACCATATCGTTGACAGTGAAATACTAATGATACTTGAAGTCAAGTTCAATAAATGAAATCATTAATCATTTACTTGACCACAATCATCAACCTCACTACGACATATTCTCGCGTTCAAAGATGCCAATAGTTATTTATGATCGGTACGATCAATACTGCCATAAAAACAAGATGAACCAGACAGAGAACGCATGAGAGTGGAATCAGAAACGCGGACAAATATTGACCATATTTCACGTTGCGCTCAATAAACACAACCCTCAAAACGTAAAAGACCATAAAGATCACAAAAAAATTAATTAAGATGGAGACAATGCGATGACAGTGCAAATCTTTTATACCCATATACGGGATACCGGCGGATTTTGACCGGCGCAAGCGATTAACGTTATAAGCGAACATAGTTATAAACGACTCCTATTATATTTAATAGTCGAACGAAGAACGAGTGGAACCGCTAAGCTTTTTGACCAATCAGACTACAGCGCAGTGACGTCATAGTGATGTCACCATTCGGCCTCGCCAGTGGCCCGTTGAAAGACGTGGTCCTTACCCTGGATGTGCATGATGCCGTCTTTCAGGGTGAACTTCCAGCGAGCGCGCGCGCGGTGAACCTGAAATAACAGGAAATCTCTCCGAGATGCAAGAAACTGTATTGCGATGCTAAAAACGTCTCTGAGATGTTCAAAAACTCTCGTTTTAAAGAAGACATCCTATCAACCGATTTTGGCAGGCATGTACCGTAATTAAATTTTTATCTTAATTAGCTAATCATAACGCACATCGAGTATAGCTTGGCATTCATCAATATTAAATTATAAACTTTTCGAATGCAACCAAAAGGGGGCTGGGATGTAACGTATGTACAGTGAAACTCGTTTACAGCGGTTTTTGCAGGATAGGCACTTTCTGACCGGTATAAGCGAATTCCCGGTATAACCGAAACCGCTATAAGCGAATTCCACTGTACGTACAAGCCAGGTGTAGAGACCACCGCCATCGAAGGCAAAAGGTAAAAAAGCAGATAATATGAAGAAATGACAGACCTTTTCGAACTGACACATGACGACGTTGTCAGCATCGAAGAGGGTGTCTATATCCTCATCGTCGCTCTGATCGTCGCCCGAGTTAAGCGGATCGTCCTCCACCGATTGGTCCTCGTCGTCACCGTTCACTCCCTCGCCTGCAAACACCATTTAAGGCTACAGTATAAGAATCAAAGAACAACCCCCCTCACCCCCACTTGAAAGGAATTCACAGAGGAAACAGCTCAAGTGCGCTTATCCGGTTCTTGCACTTAAGCGGAATGCATTTATTTGATTTTCACTAATCGGGCTATAAGGCTATCGTAATCGAAGGCGCGTAATTTGAACTGCGTTGCGAAAGAGTTTGCGACCATAACAATGCCGTACGGTGCTATTTGAATGCAAACATTGTAATCAGTCGAAAATCGCTTTAGGACAGGGCTCCGAATTGTCCTTTTTTGTTGATAAAAAGGCCAAAATTTCTAAAAGAGGACATTTTCGAAAAAAACCCAAATATCTGTTTTGAGCTTTTAAGCAGATATTTGGGTCTTTTGGGAAACGTCCTTTTTTTCAAAATTTTTCATTCCGAGCCCTGCTATAAAAGCGAAGTAATTACCGATGCGGTCGACGATTCTGCGGAGCGGATCGTCATCTTCTTCCTCTTCAATGTCTTCGTCGGAGGACGAGTCGCTAACGCCGCCCGGTCCATCTACTTGGATCACAATGTTCTTCTTCTTCTTCAGCGGTACCTGCCTCTGTGCAGCTGCCGGCTGCAATGTTATCGTTTTGCTATGGTGAATATACATCGAACAATAATGTTGAACGATTATGCTTCTGCGCCGCAACCGGCTGTAATGGTGTCGTTTTACTACGGCGAATTTATGACAAACGTCAATTGAACTTTGATTTAATTTAACGTCAAACGAACAAGTTGATTACGTATATATATTGGGCGGATTTCACATCGCTTACTTTAGCTAAAGTAGGACTTAAGGCCTATCCTTTATCATTGCGTTAAGTCCGACTTTAGCTAAAGTACGCGATGTGAAACCCACCCATTGTCTTAAGTTGATATTTAGTGACAGAGAGCCGCCGATAACATCGTAGCACGCTTAGTATTCTAAACAAAATTGAGCATGTTCTCTGCGGCATTCACACTATCAACCATTATCACCACACGACCAACATTTACTGTAGGGGTAGAAATTATTCGGTGGTATTAAATTTCGGTGATTTCGGTGGTTCGGACGACCACCGAAATTAAGTACCACCGAATATTTCTAACCCTACAGTATCACTGAGTCAGACTGGTCAATCACCGAAATTAAGTACCGCCGAATTGATCGCACTGGGCCATTCACCGAAATTAAGTACCACCGAATATTTCTAACCCTACAGTATCACTGAGTCAGACTGGTCAATCACCGAAATTAAGTACCACCGAATATTTCTAACCCTACAGTAGTTTCCTATTCCTGACCAAGAAATACCGCTTGTACGTGATTTCCGCTGAAGAACGGCTTCAAACGTTACCATAGCGCTGTAGCGCGTGCGATTAGCGCTGGCTTGAAGATGACTGGAAGTGGGCAGGTCATCGCTATCATTGTCCACGTCGTCGCGGACGAGCGGAGCGCCGACGCCATCGAGTTGATGAACTCCAGGCTCCGACTTGACTGGCGCCACGCGAGTCTGCACCGGCATCGACACCAAATTCGCCGTCGTCACCACTGAAAACTCTTCTCCATTAGTAAATTTACTTAGACGGGAAACTGCGGCGACCTTCAGCTCAAAGGAGATACCTTGCTACTAATCAGCAAATTTTGACTATCTAGGCGATGCACCGAAAGACCGGACTCGTCCGAACACATAAACAAACTATTAAATTGCCGAAAAAGTCTTTTCATAAACTTCCTTTCGTTTATAAAAAAGCTAGGTAAGTTTTTGAAAAGACTTTTCATACAACCTAGTGCAAAAACCGTAAAACGTGCAAAAAATGTCATTCTCAAACGCACCAACGTGGGGTATATGCTGACCAGTCGTGGAGACGAGCATGATGCCCTGCTGCATGCCGGGATGTCCACCGGCGCTCTGCATGATGGCGTACTGACCAGCATGGGGCGCCACCATGCGCACGGTCGTCGCGTTGTTGCCGCCCGCATTCGGCGTCGTGGCGAACGCGATCGCCCCTGTCGGCAGAACCGCCTGCGCCGCCGCTGCTCCCTGACTCAGGTGAGTGCCCTACAACGAAATACCGTACTACAGTCGAAACCTAGTCGGGCTAAAGGGCGACCGGTACGCGAACGCAACCTTAATCGGAGGCGCGTGATTTGAACTGCGTTACGTAAGGATTTGTGGCCAGAGCAATGCCGTACGGTGCTATTTGAATGCAAATGTTGCAATCAGGCGAGAATCGTTTTAGGACCTCTCTCGTACCGGTCGCCCTTTAGCCCGATTAGTCGAAACCGGATATAGGGGAAATTTCCACTCAGAAACGGCAAAACGGCTTTTTCTGAGCTTCCTTGACGCTTCACGTGCCAAAGATAGGCTAAATTTGGCGTTTTACGGTATCCGGTCTCGACGCTCGTTACTGATCAAAGAAATCCCCCGATAAGTGCAACTCGGCTGGATACGAAAAAATGGTTGCACTTATCCGGTTTTAGATCATGTACAAAACATAGGCCGAATAAAATTCGGGGCGTGGAAAAGCATCGAGAACTGTTGCACTTATCCGATTTCGACTGTATCACCATTTGCCACCCACGTTTCATTAGAGAGCGAAATTTCACAAGCAAACAGCGTGCGATCGCTTGTTATCATTATATCATTGCTACTAACAAAGAAAATTTGACTATTTAGAAGAAACTGTTGAATTTTGTTCTCCCCATGAAGTCGCAACTACCGTCAAAGCAAAGCAAAGATGTCTCAGGGAGCGCATCGATTACATTCGGCATTTTATTTTTATATTTATAATCAGACATTTTTGCAATAATCAGCTTATAATATTAATATGTGAAAGCGATAAAAACGAATTACATGTAAAAAGTAGATCGCATTACTTTCAAGAAACTGACTTAGAACGAACGCGAAAAAGCCTCAACGACATGGAACCATAAAAGAGTACAAAAAACATACCGGAATAGTATGCAGATTCTGGACGAGCGGAATGTTACTTCCGGGACCGCCCAAGTAGTGGACTTGCTGAACGTGCGTGGTAGTTTGTGGTTGTGGCTGCTGAGTGCCGCCACGCTGTTGCTGTCCACCTTGCGAGCTGCTCTGACCAGAAGAACGCTGTTGTGCCGCGCTCTGCTTCGCGTTGCGTCCTCCACCCGCCCCCTGACGACCCGTACCGTCGAAGTCCACACAGCCGCTGGCCGTCACTTTATCTTCCCACTCCTGCAAAACAGCGTGCTTGGACAAGGTACCCCCCACGTGACCAAATCGTGTGACGGGGCGTCACGTAGCAGCACGTTGTTGTTTAACATTTTATGCTGATCAAGCAATGATCGTGTCAAGACCAAACTGCTACGAGACTGCTCTGTGAGTGATTTGGTCACGTGGGGGGGGGGGGTACCATGTCCTTGAACCCGGTGTATACATTTGTCACCCCAAACTCGTTGACACCTAGTTGACAACTGAAACGGACTCGCATTGGAATTGGTAGATGGTGTTAAAGCATGGCTATTGCAGGCGTTATGTAGCACATCTGTGGGAAGTTTGGGCATCTTCGAGCACATGTTCGACAAGGGTTATTGCGTCAAGCTAGCCGACTTTTACATTCGTTGGGCCGACGATCTCGAGCGAGCAGAAGACTACCAAAAGACTCTCGAAGTTTTCAGACAAGCAAAGAAGTTTGCTGCTCAACCGGTCGACAAGATTGATGCCGCCAAACGGTAACCAATCTCGCTTGCTTTTCTTGTGCATAGAGTAGAATTCGTTTCTACCGGTTTCAGTTATTACCGTTATTGCGCTATTACCGATAATTTTGACCTCTTTATTTTATACATGTCAAAAATTGTTTTAACCATGAATCGCTTGTACCGATCAAAATTTGTCGGTCCCTCATTCACTGGTATACCGTAAATACTCTAATAGACGCCCTGGGCGTCTATTTTTTCAATCAAGGCTTGAGGGGGGCGTCTATTAGAGGATTTACGGTAAACGGTGTTTACTATCTGGGTAAACCTAACCCTAAGTATGCAAAGGACGGTTGTGTTGCAGGCAGTTCGAAGAGCGCATGGCGTTGCGCCTCTTGCAGAAGCAAGGCGACGACGACGACAACCACGAGGAGGAGACCCGAATGTTCCTGGGCGGTCTCAAAGGCGTCGGACGCAAAATGGAGGCGCCCGTCGTCCGAGCCAGCACCGGACCCGCCAAAGGTAGCACATTATGTTATGCTCGGATCAATTTCATGAAATTACTCTATATAGATAGAAATGGAGTAACGATTTCATGTAATTTAATTTGTGGATTAGTTTCATTTTCAACTGAAATTAATTGAACTCTATTACGCATTTATGTGCTCGTGATAAAACGATAGTGGTAAGGATATTGAATCAGTGACGATGAATGTTTTTTGACGCCGCGCAAAGCATTCTAAATTAAGAAGGTCCAAAAAGGGCTCGCAGAGTTGCGCGCGGGAGTTTGAACAGGAAACTTGAGCATTTATATCAATCGCTTTGCAGGCTTATCCGGCCAGCGTTCGGCGCCGAGTCTGCAGACGGATGGAAATAAGCGGCCTGGCGGCTTCAACGTGTTCGAAGACAAACGTGGCGAGGCACGCATGTCGATGGTACCCACGCCCGGCGGCTCTCGTGGTTCCCTTCCCACCAAGGAAACAGTCAAAGAGAACGTTCGAGATGCGGGCGCCTGGAATAAGGCCCAGGTATCCTTCTAATCTTTGTTATATTTTCTATCTCATGTTGCTGTAAATACCTTCGAATCGGATACAATTAAAAATCGCCTTTATAGTCGACTTTGGCGATGAGATAACGAAACTGCCGCGTTTTGGTTTGTGTACAACTCAGTTAATATGTGGTGCTTTTCCCAATTTAAAAGTTAGAACGCACAATCAATAGTTGGTTCTTGATGAATGATAGACGGAATTTATTTTCTATTACGATATACAGTGAAATTCACTTATAACGGTAATTGCGGGACCGGCCAAAATTACCGGTATAAGCGAAATACCGGTATAAGCGAAACCGGTATAAGCGAAATTCGCCATGTACAAAACATAGGCCGAAAATTCGGGATCAGCCAAAATTACCGGTATAAGCGAAATACCGGTATAAGCGAAACCGCTATAAGTGAATTCCACTGTAACGTGATTAGGATCGTATTGATTGATTGTAATCGAGGGTGGGGCACAATACAAATTAAACTCAGGTGGGACTCGCGGAATAATTGATAAATCGCATTTTTCATTGCTTCGATAAATCAATGAATATAATCCGAGAAGAAAATAAAAAAGGGCACCACGGCGCTGCATTAGAACCACTCCTTCCAAAAATAAGTCCAAAAAAGTTGCCATACAAAAAACATTGACTTTAGGTGTCTGGAATGAAGCGGTACAGCAGCGCGACGACGGGGGTCAGTTCGGATGGTGCAACGGCATTCGACGTCTACCAGGATGCGGGCGAGCAGCAAGCCGCCGCCTCGCGGTTCGTTTTTCTCTTTCTATCGCCCTCATGAATACCACGATTCCCTTTGCAGCCGTCAGACAACCTCCGGCGACCCTCACGCCTTGCAGACTCGCAAATCGGAGTTCTACCATCCCCTGGCTGCCTTTACGACCACCAGTTCCTCCGGGAAACAAGGTATATTAAATTTGGGAGATTTGGATTGGAGAAGAAGAGTTCATTTTGCGTACTTATATCGCATGATTCTTTCGAAGAGATTGCTCTAGCGTTTCCTGGTTGATAGTATGGTTTTAAAATTTATTCCGGGGGTTTCAAATGTATGCCAAAAACGGTACCATACATCGATGCCATGTCTGGACTAGACCTGGTGATTGTGGGAAACGCATGTTGTTTCAGCGGAAATTCCACAGTACGACAAGTCGAAAGTGAACAGTGGCACGACTGAATATTCGTTCGAAGAGCTGCGAGCGCTCAAGTTCGTCCCGAAGCCGCGGTATGTTAACACTTCCTTTAGGTTGGAGAACGCTAAACGCAAACTTCATCAATCTACTCATTCGGGATGTATCGTAGATTTTTATTAACCACGCTTGAAAAGCTGGCTGCAATTCGCAGCAATTGTATATGGTTACTCACTTATTTCTCAGAGGCCAGTCATACGTATCTGGTAATAATTTGTCAGTCTTACTGTATTTGGGTTGGAACAGGTGCTGATGTTCCTTCCGCACACTAAATGCCAAGCGACTTTATAAATATCTGAATGAAATAAGGATTTTATATATAGGGGAAATTTTTCGATCAGTAACGAGCGTCGAGACCGAATACCGTAGAACGCCAAATTTTGCCTATCTTTAGCACGCAGCACGTCAAGGAAAGTCTCAGGAAAGACTGTTTTGCCGTTACTCAGTGAAAAATTTCCCCTATAAATATATAGGAATAATTTTAGTGCTCCGTCACGATCTTCGTTCGTCGAGCCCGAACCGGTTCGTTTCGTCGCGCCGACGCCAGACATGCAACCGCCGAGCCGAAGACAGGAGAGTCGTTCGATGATGAGCAACAGCGGTCGCGAAGAAATGGAACAGAGAGACGAAGGGAGCTTTGTTAGAAGCGCGCCCTTCCAAGAAAGAGCGGCTCCACAAGCAGCCGCCCCCTCTGAAGAGGCCGTTCGATTCGCTCAACCCGCTGAGATCTCTCGCAGCAAGGGGCTGAAGACCCGCGAACCGTTGGTGCCTCGCGAGCCGATGGTCACTCGCGAGCCAATGGCTACTCGAGATTCGATGGCGTCCCGTGAACCGATGGTCACTCGCGAGTCGATGGCTACTCGTGAATCGCTGGCGCCTCGCGAGCCAATGGTGCCTCGTGAATCGATGACCACTCGCGAGCCAATGACCACTCGTGAATCGCTGGTGCCTCGCGAACCGATGATGTCTCGTGAATCCTTCTCCCTCCGTGAACCCTCGCCAATCATCAGCACTCAATGTAATTTTTAATTTGTTGATTTCGACGCGATGCGTTTAAGTCGGCTTTCTTACGATGTAGGATTGGCGCGAATTGAATGTCGTAACACGCAATTTGTAGATCTTCGTGACTGCGATGTTTTTGTCCAGCGTTGTTTTTTTTCCATTTTGGTGGATGTCTCTTATGGGTTGTGCGTTCAAGCACAGTTTAGAGTCAGTTCCGCATTGGATTCTTGAGCGCAAGTCGTACTTTGGGTATACTCGTTAACACTACTCACAGTACGACTTTAGCGAAAGTATGAGACATACCGCACTGCCCCATACTAATTCAACATGCATAATAACTCGATCGTGGTGGGACCTAAATAATATATCCTGAATCGCGGATTGACAAATTTAACCTAAATTTCAGCGAGTGCATCGAGCGGCCGAAGCAGCGCGGCGGGTAGTCCTCCGCAGGCGCAGGCGGGCAACACTTCGTTCACTCGCCTAATCACCAAGGAGGTCATGGCAGTCTTCTCCGACACCCTGCATATGTCCCCGCTCTCTCTGCCGAACAGCGGTACGTCTTGTCATATAGGAATTGTACCGTAGGAATATTCATATATATATTGTAGGAATGTCATATAAAATCTTAGTTATCGTCTTACTTCCGTAGTCAGTAACGAGAAAATGAAGCGTTGGTCCCGTAGCGATAAAGATTTATAGTGTGAACGCCACAACAAACGTGTTCAATTTACTTTTTATATGGTTGCGGTGTTTCCTTCGACTCTCAGTTACTGCCTTAGACATTACGGCTATAAATGGATTGTTCTTTTCTTTTTTAAACTTTTCTTAAACTATTCGTAAACTTTAAAACTTTTATTAAGTAAGAGTGGATATATCTTACTGCAGGCGATGGAAACGACTTCGAGGACGACTACAAGATGCGCACCGACCCCCCGCCGTCGGATCTCGGTGCCTCCCGACCCTTCGAGGTCTACACCGATCCTCCGCCCAAGCCGTTCGAAGTTTTCATCGACCAGCCTCAGATCATGGCTGATTCGGACAAAGAGAACATGTACGTGAATAATGAAGCGATTGCGTGTCTGACGTTGCGCTCGATGATTGGTCTGCCAGTCGACGAATGGGAAGACTGGGTTGGATGGCAGTGTAGCGGTGTAGGGTAGCGCATGTGGAGGCGTTCAGATTTGACAGACTTGTTCCACGGCGCGATTCTTATAGGCTGTCCAAGAGATGGGGTGGATTCTTTTATTTGGAGCGCGATGCGGTGCTACGACTTGAGCAATTACCAACAAATTTAAAAGTAATTCTTGGTAATCTTGCCGCATTGTATCGTGCATTAGCATAAACCCCGCCTCTTGGATGCCTGGCCGACCAATCGCTTAGTGAACAGTCTGGTGTTGTTGGATTCGAATGACTGATGCGAATAACAGTTGTGTCTCTCTTCAAATGGCTTGTTTAGGAAGCCGGTAGGATTTATAGCGCCGCCCAAACGAGAAAAGAGCGGCGTCCTATCACCGGCGAAAGATATCCCCACCGAACCGCAAGAGAAAGAAGAATGCGTCGAACAGATGGACACTCACGACTCCTTCGCCAGACCCGTTGAGCCCGCGAAAAAGAAGGTAGAGGCTTTGTTAGTGCTCAGAGAAATTACTGCGCAGTCTAAAGTGACTATTTTTCAATGAGTAACGCGAAATCGAGCCAGGCATCGTTGTTGATAAAGATTAGCTCACTTTTACGTTTCACCGTTTTTCATCAAGAATGATATTCGTTTCTTGGTGTTTGCATGCATTAATTGATAGAAAGGAGTGTTATCGACTTTCGAAGCAGTTTGCCATATTCAGTCTATGATTTTCTTTTACTGATCGGCAGATTTTGACTATACCACATTCTTTAGAACTCTTAGCATCATTACTTGTTCTTTAAAGATAGGCATTTAATTTTTAGGCGTTCAACTTCGAACCATCGCAGCCGACGTCGATGAGCGATGACATAACGATGTTCGACGTGAACGAGCCGACCTTGGCGCGCTTCCAAGTGAAAGCGGCGACTGCGCGCATCTCCTCGACGCCCTACTCGGGCTCCGCCGCCCCGCTGACCTTCTCGGCGCCGCGCTGGGACGAGCCCGACCCTATTGAGTCATTTCATGACGATTTCCGTTAGTTCTTTGATTATTAGGCTGTCCCAAAAGTTCATCCACATTCAGCGGATCGCAAAATATACATCCGCTCTTACTACGACATGCTCCCTTTAGCTTTTTTATCACTCGTGGTTCTCTTTTTGTTTCATTTGCATTTGATTAGCGGTCATATGCACTAGCTATGATTCACGAAGGATAAATTTATTGTGCATGAACCTTTCGGACAATCTAATAGACTAGTACTTGAATTACAGATAACTTTATAAACTCCGTTTATAGAATTCAAACCACTCGCCGACAACCTCCCGCAAATGGATGAGTTGATCATTCCGCCCCCGCAGCCGACTTCTGCCGAGGCGCAGAGTAATCCGCCGCCCGCGCCCAGTAGCACCTCCACTGCTCTCGGCTGCGAACGTCGACTGAGCGCCATACCTGTATGAAATGGAGAATTGATGGGGGGCTTTTGGTGATTGGTGGATTTTACAGGAGACGTCGCACGAGTTTCGTTCCGGTGGCAGCAGTCTGTTCAGCTCGTCTTCGAATGGATCCACCGTTAACAAGCGGACTCCCGGCGTGGCTACTCCAAACATGGTCGGTCAACCACCTCTCTCTCTCTTTTATACTTGAAATATTTTCGCTGAGTAAAGAATGTTCAACAAGCGATACCGTAATCGTTGGAATAGGTTGCGATAGGGACAAATATTTTTTGTTGTGAGAGGGAATAAAAGGGATAACCGAATAGTTTGTGACGAGGGGGGGCAGTTGGGGGGGTTAGACGTCATACGTGCTTCCAAAAATTCTAGAATTATGCTGAAAAGTGTACTGTAATTCCCTGTTTAAATATGAAAGTACAGTACGACTTTTATGCTTGATTATAGAACTTTTGATATTCGGACGTCTCAGGGAAAACCGCAGGTTTTAAAAATTCAAAAATCATCTCATTTCGTAGGTTCAAACATCTTTATCAGCCGGTCGATTTCAGCCGGCCATCGCAGAATCTTCCTACACGCAGTCAAAAGAGTTGGAGTCTGCAGTACGCCGTTTGTCCTTGAGCGGCGAAGAGCGAACTGGCGTCGGCATCAAGTACGTTCCCTCATTCTCTCCAGCATTTCATTATCTCCTTCTCCCCATCATACACCCCCTAAAGCATATTTTGGAGAAATGATGAAATTGTTGACAAATAATTTGGTAGTATAGCGAATTTTTTCAAGACCAGATGCAACGTTTCTTACATTGTGTAGCGCGCTAAAATATGACGCTCAGGTTTTTTGACAGGCCTAGATAATAGGTGTAGGGGGACTGATTTTCGAGGACATCCTGGCTTTAAGACGAGGATTTTTCAGGATTGACATCACGAGTGGCATCAATCCGTGGAATGCCCAGCTGCAGTCGGAGATTCTGGCGCATGTCAAAGTTCCGCCCAATTGTCATCACTTCCGCGAGGTTTGTCATAGCCCGTTCTTTTGAAATGAGCGTGAAACCCGCCAAATGCACCGTCCTTGGGGTTTCGTCAAAGGTTGCGTTTATCCACTTATTAATTTCTTGCCTTCTAATTATTTGACTGACCCTTGTAATCAGTTTCAATTATCTGAAATATTACGCCTGGTGCAAATGATCGAATTAGCTGGGGTACTATGAAAAAATATTTTTGAATAAATAGACAATAATTGTTCGAGAAGGTTTAAATTAGTGTATACAGCAGTGTTTTTTAAGCGCAAGATGCCTGTGCTCAAGTCGAATACGACGGTGGCGTTAGGTGGCGAGACTTTCAAGGTGGACGCTATCATTGGCGAAGGCGCGTTTGCCCAGGTCTACCGCTGCCTCGCCGTAGAAGATGGGCAGTTGTGGGTGATCAAGGTTGGTTTTAACTTATTGATATTCCGATTTTTATACTGATAGTGTGCGCAAATTTTTATGTTACTTAAGTACGTTTGCAATTTGAGGTGGGTATTTTACTTTAAGATCATTGAGTGATACGAAGCCCAGTGATTTCTCTTTTAAACGATTCCTGAATAAGAAACCTCCGCGCTCATTTATAAATTCTCAGCACATTTAAATAAACCCTTAATTTCGTCGAGTAAATTTCAACATGCTTATTCAGACAGTCTCCGCGCAGTTGACAAAGGCTCTAAAATAAAGTAAATTTGACCCATTTAGGCGCAGAAGCCGGCGTGTCCGTGGGAGTTTTACATTTGCGAGGAGTTGTCCAAGCGTCTACCGCCGGAAATCGCGCCGGGTGTCATGGCGGTGCGCGACGCATTCATCTACGAAGATGGCAGTCTGCTCATCAACGAGTACCACGAACTCGGCACTTTGCTTGTATGTCATCTTATATAGTCAGAGTTACTTCTTCAGCAGCGGGATAAGGAAATGTTGGTCTCGCAGCGAAAAGATTTGCGCGCGAATATGAAACTTCTCGCGTTGTCACAGAGCGAGAAAGTTTTTGTGAGACCACCGATTGGGGCATATTTAAGTCGCTTTTACAGTTTGACCTTTTTAGAAATTAATAGCATTAAAAGAACGTCTTTCATTCTATTATATCCATATGTATTTTAAACTGAACTGTCCAGGTCAGCCTTAACAGAATAACACTGGTCCCACAACGATATGGATGCAGTTTCTGAGTCGTTGTTGACGAAGAAATTCTGACTATAAAGGCTTTTTAATTCTTGTCCATGATCTATACGACCGTTCTAAATGTCAGGACTTGAACAACAAGTACCAAACGAAGAGCAAAGAGTTCGAAGAATGTCTAACCGTCTACTTCACGATCCAACTGATCAAGATTCTCGAAGCGACGCATCACGCTGAACTCATTCACGGCGATGTCAAGCCTGATAACTTCCTCGTCACAGACGGGTTGGTCGCAGATTTACTCTTTAAGTTTGTGCAGAGTCGTTACGTTATCAAGGTTTCTGCCAGTAATTACCAAGGATTAATATCCGTTCATTCTGGAACAATTATTCATTTATTCTACAATCAAAATATGTCAATCAGTAATAAGAACTTTTCGATTACGTAAGGCAAACTGTTGCAAAAGTCGATAGCGCTTCTTTTTATCAATTTATGCACGTAAAAGAAACGATTTTCATAGTTTGTTGGGAAACAGTATTTAAGCACCGAAAATTGAGCTCATCTTTGCCAACTACGGTGCGTGCCGAGATTTCTTGTTACTAGTCGAAAGTTTTTGACAATAATTTGACTTGCAGAATCGTGCCGACGACGAACATGGCAGAGTTGATCGAAGGGGACGTGAAGAGCGTGAAGCTGATCGACTGGGGACGGGCAATTGACATGAAGCACCTTCGGGGGCAGACGTTCACTGGACGGGCGGGCACTTCCTCCTTCGAGTGCTGCGAAATGGTCGACGGTCGTCCATGGACCTACCAGACCGATCTCTATGGCCTTCTCGGCACCGTGCACGTTATGCTCATCGGCAAGTACATGAACGTCTTCAAGGAACTCGGTCGCTATCGTATTACTGCGAATATCAAACGGTTAGTTATCTTCATTCACTGCTTTAGGATCGCGGTGGGACCAGGTTCTTTTTTAAACTTGCGTTGTTACTGTGAATGGTGCTTTAGTACAGCGCCTCGGTCAATCAGTCATACGTCATTATTAGCTGAACTCAGTCGTAAGATGCAAATATTTCGGGCTGATTGTGGCTAAATATTTTCTTCTCCCCTCAGCGACATTAATTTTTTTTGTATAGATCAAACGAAACTGGCAGTCCCAGGATTTATTGCGCTTTACTCGCCGAAAATTTTTTAAGTAAATTGAAACTTATATTAGTTGTTGCTGCAGTTTTTGCAATTTCAGCTATTTATTCAATTATTACTCTCTGACATTCATTATAGTTATTATTAGTTATTCAGTTTGTGCAGTTATTCTCACTATCCGATCTTTTATGCGCTACGTATCTATGCACGATCGTTTAGACGCTACAATCGCGACCTATGGAAGGAATTTTTCGATACGCTGCTCAATGTACCAAGCTGCGACAAGCTGCCGAGGCTGGTCGATTTCCGTCGACGATTTGAGCAATTTTTCGCCTCCATCCTGACCGGTCCGGAAAAGGGCGAATGGCTGCTCGCCGCGCGTCAATTCAACGAGATCCTCACCTCCTCTTAATAGCCTGTAAAACCTACCGTATTCTTGCTTGTTCCATAGTACTTGCTGCGTATTACCGTATCTTGTGTATATCTCTCGTATGCAACGCTGCGNCCTCACCGCCTCTTAATAGCCTGTAAAACCTACCGTATTCTTGCTTGTTCCATAGTACTTGCTGCGTATTACCGTATCTTGTGTATATCTCTCGTATGCAACGCTGCTGCTACTGCTCTTTGTTTACCGACTGAATTGATGCGCTGCACGTTTCGATTCAATTAAAGCTCTTTTACCGTCATACAAGCACGACATGATGACGCTATGCGGTGGTTGCAAGAGAACGGCATTTCTCTATATCGCTAGTAGTAGCCTTGGCGTTCACCGAACAAACATCAAACCGGTGGATCGATGTGGATTCGCTTGATCTGGAAGCGCGTCGTTGGTGGCGGCCGGTCGTTTCAGCAGCAGATGGAGAAAGTGTTGCTCGGAACGGTGCGCCGTTCGACCGCCGATGTACGGTAGGCTGGACAGCCACCGCTCGGCCGACGAATGAAGCGCTCGTTTCCCCAGCGCCTCACCGGCCAATGCGTCGAACATCCGTTTGCCGATCAACTCTCCCGACAGCGCGTCGAACGATGTTCTCTTCTCGCTGCAGTCGCCCTCAACGCGTGCAGAACGGTCAGTCGATTGCTAGTATGAGATCGAATCGTGGCAATTCGCCAATGACCCTCTGAATGAAGCGCGTCCCAAAAGAATGGCTCGATGGGACGGCGCTATGAACGCATCTGGATTCTTTTTCTTTTTGAAGAAAACAATGACCCGAAGCTGCGGACTTTGGTAACTCGATCAATAAACATCCGCAGTGCTTACCGTGCAGTCGGTGTAGCCATCGACGTCGACGACGAGCAGCAGCAGCAGCAGCACCGCAGGTGCGACCGACTTTACCAGCGCCATTGGTCAGTATGCGCCACGGGTAGTGCGAGCAAGGAGTGCCGGTGCACGACTAATGCGCGCCCCTCCGAATGAAGCCGCCGAACGATTTCGACAGCCGATCTGCGACTATATGACTGATGCGCGCCAACATTCACGACACTGGAGGCCGCCGAAAAAAGCCCGACACAAACGATTTATTAACGCTTTAAGTAAGGNGTCGATCTGCGACTATATGACTGATGCGCGCCAACATTCACGACACTGGAGGCCGCCGAAAAAAGCCCGACACAAACGATTTATTAACGCTTTAAGTATCGCGTTCTCTCAAGGGAAAAGGGCATCACAGCACAAAATACCACCACCACCACTATCCAGTGCGCCATCATGGGGTACTTAAACGGGCAGCCAAACGAGCGACGACGACGGCTTCGACGCCGACCTCTTCTCGAGCGCTTTCGCAACGGCCAGCGTGTCCAAATAGCGCCGCATGCCCAGCGTCTGTCCGGCGAGCGAGTCGAAGAACTGCCGCTTGTTGTTGGAGAACATCTCGAGCTGACCGTTCTTGATGCTCTTGTGGTGAGGGGCTCGTCCAAACGCCGCCAAACGAGGCGATGACGCGTAGTTCATCATCGGTGGATGAATAAAGCGCTTACCCACCGAATCGGTAAACGGGTTCAGGGCTCGCTTGCCCATTACTGCCGACTGCAAAAAGCGTCAGTATACGTTAATACGGCGCATTCCACCTCATACATCGTCGTCAAGAAGGCGTATGATAGGAACGAGGATCGCTTCGTCCGAGCCCTCGCCAGAGTCTTGAGCAGCGGCCAAACACCAGACGAACAGCATCGCCACCCAACGAAGCAGGCACATTTATGGAAGCCTATTTACTCACTCAGCTTAGACCACAGTAACCACCCTCTCGACCTGCACTGAACGCCGTTCGCCACCAGCAGCTAACGTCGTCTATCGCGAATGCATCCCAACGGCCGATCTGCGGTTTTTAATAGCGATCATGATCGTTTGTTATGCGAGGTTAAGCGCTTTCGGGGCAATTTGGCGGCGTTGGCGCAATTACCCGCACCCACCACCGCCTTCGCCACCGTTTCAAACATCGCTAACGACAAACATTCTCACATCAACCAAACAACCGGCGCGCGCACTAACGGCTTCGCCATGTCACAAATCATTGTCTAGATACCGAGGCGGCGGGCCTCTTGGGCCATTTGTCCAACGCTGCCATCCATGCCTCTTCGGCTGCCAACGTCCTGCTGCATTTTGCGATGCGACCACGCGCGACGGGTGCACCGGTCTTCTAAAATCGTCCGAACTGCGACTTCTGCCGATCTGCTCCTCCACTCGTCCGCTGCGACTCGGCGTCGGCGATGACAATGACAGACTCTTTGTCGACTGCGTCTCTTCTCTGCTTCGAGAGCGAGACGGACGAGCAAACTGCTCAGAAAATTCAGCAGCGTTGTCCACAGGCGATGATGCCGAACCGCGAGAGGTTCGCACGTTTCCCTCCATTTGTTCCTCGTAGCTGGACACGGGCACGACGACAATAATGGGCACCTCGCGAATAATCACAGTATTTCCATTTCGATTATCTGAATAGTCACAATTTGAAACCTTTCCAAGTCATTCGACAGTTATCTTACACGTTCTGTCTTTTCGAATGTGCAAATTGTCGAGGGTGTCCTGCAGATCGATGACTCGCACCGCCGCTCTCTTTTTCGCCATGACTCCAAACTGTTCCTCCAGCGCTGTGCGCAAGTGCTTCGATGACGGGCGTGGTGATGTATGCTAGGCTACCAAGCGACGCGCAATACATCACACAAAAGAATATCAGAGCGATGCCCAGCTGATGTGTGCTTTTTCGATCCGTCCGCAGTGCTATTGAGTTGCTCAGATGAACCGCTGAATCACGACATTTTAAGTTTTCAACAGAGGGCTGAAGTCACGAGTTATAGCTTACTGTGACAGTAGCCTGATCTTCTCTCTCTTAAATCTACTCTCAGAGCAAATTCTCTAAGTTTTAACTATAGCATTCATAAACATTATCCTTATTTAAACTCTCCTTTGCTTCGTCACAACTTTTTCATAGAAAGTCGGGGGTCTAAGAGACCGGCATGGTTGGTTTTGGTGGCTCTAACCTCGCGTTGAACGACATCGAAATACCGTCAGTGTTTTAATAATAAAAGAGTCGCTTGTTGTCTCGCTGGACAGACATTCATCGAAAATTAGTTAGGTATTCTCTCATTATAAGGCACTTCGTACTAAACACCTTAGTTGTTAGGTGAATACCTACTGATATGGGTCAAATTCTCATGGTAGGGTATGCCGTTCGAACTTGTGTTTTCTGACTTGTAAAATTTGCGAGATCTGTTTTATTTGGGTGTAATGCGTGGTGAAAATAAACAAAGTGTAAAAATAAGTACAATTAAAACACATTTACCAGGTCAAACTACCAGTACACGTCTGTTAGGCACATAACAATATATAACAAACACAATTACACGTCTTCATCTATGAACCCAGGCTTATCATGGAAAGCTTTAGGAGTCTTTGCCCACGGCTTCCAATCCTTTCTAGTATAAGTTTCGCCTTTACCCTTTGCCATTTTCGGTCGCACCACCTGTCCCTTAGGAGGTCGAATCTTGCATGGTTCGATACTTTTACAGCGCCTAAGCGGTTTAGTGGACGGTGTCGGCGTCACACTACTGTTGAATGATAGTTTGCGTGAGATGGGCGTCACTTTCGGTCGTCGCGCGGGGCTCTTTGAAATAGGTCGTCGTGCGGGACTCTTTGAAATTTTTCGCTTTATCTTTTTTCGAATCGGAATTTCTGGCGTAGGCGACGGTGATGGTAGCGGTGGTGGTGGTGGCGGTAGTGGTAGCGGTCGCGGGCTTTTCGACTTCTTCCGTTTTCGCTTCGGTTTTGGTGTGAGTAACATCGGTATGGAGCCGGATGCTAAGGATGACGGTCGAGGAGCTGAAATTGATTTGTGAAGTAATTTCAGTATTCTTTTCAACCACCGCCAATCACTTTCATAGTCAGAGGTGGGCACCGGTCACTTGCCGAGGGTAGCGCTACTCCCCCAATGAACACTTTTGGAACAAAATTTACTGTCACGTATTTGGAAACGGTTGCTATATCGACTAGCTTAAAAATCATGCCCCTGCGTTTTATTCGAAAAATTTTGCCACCCCATTCCCTACTTCCATGTCCGATTTCATTTGGTTGAAATAAGTCAAAATTTACACAATCGAGGGGAAGGCACGAAGTTGGGCGGCTCTGGTTCTGGTTCAGGTTCCGGCTCTGGCTCTAGCGGCGCCTCGAACAATTCCTTTTCACGCCGCAGATATTCTTGTTCGAACGCTAGGTCTTCTTCATCGTCGAGCAGGATAGGATGGGCCATGCCACGCGTGCTGTACGCTACTTCCGGCACTGGTGTCATCATTATTGTTTCTTCCATAGTTATCGGACTTGACGCTAAATGAACCGCTGCTTTTGATCAGAATTTATTAATTGATAAATAATACCTCTGCTCATTGAGTCTGCATCTGTGCCGTGATCGACTTTGACTGAAATTGGGTTCGCTAAATACCAAAGAGGCGATCGAAATATGTTATCGTACCTTTCGTTGGCGCACCGTACAACCATTCCTCGGTCGTCTGCACTTGTCGTTCCTCTTGCATACCTTTTGATCTACAAAAAGACACGTAATGTACATCTTTTGCAGTCAATGCAGTTTAAAAGCACCGTTTCTTTTTGAGACAGCAGAACACCCAGCAGCAGCAGCAGAGTAGGAGTAAGAGGAGAAGGAGCAGGAGGAGGAGCAGCAACCACCAGGGAATGCAAGTGCTGCCAATGCGCCAGCCGTTGCAATCGTCGCTGGTCGTCGCCGTCGCATTGTTATTAGCGATGACGCAACTGCTGCCGGCTCTGCTACCCGAAGCGCTGTTGTCTTGGTAGCCGTCCTTGCAACTGCACGAATAGGAGCCGTACGTGTTGCTGCAGACGGCGTTCAGGTCGCATTCGTCGCTGTTCAGCGCGCATTCGTCAACATCTGCAAAGCGCTGTAGGCACAAAGCACTCTAACTTGCGGACCAACCTTCAATCGTCGCGCTCGAAATACCACTAGCTCCCGCAATGCCACCAGCGGCTGCCAGAGCATCCGCTATTGCTTGACCGACTTTCGATCCGCTTACGCCACTTCCGGCTTCTACCAGAACATCAGTCAGCACCGAACCGGCAACCATCGCTCGGCGAATTACGCACACACTGCTTAGCGAGGCGTTCAACGCCGTCCATTGATCGCGAAGAGTGTACAGCTACAATAATTCGGCATTTACCCTATGTGATAGTTGATAAAACTTTGACATGAGAAAAGAACTGGTAAAAGCGAGGGGCTCTTCAACTTACGAGCGGCTAACTGAGGAATACAAACAGAGGAGCAGGATGGCGGGCAGTAAAACGGAGCCTGTACTCTGGAAGGAAATGAACAATCTCTCCGAGCGAGAAGCTGGAGGAAACGCACCATAGACCAACCATCTACTCGGGTGCGCGCGCTCAAAGCGATAATGTGTACAGTAGCGCGCGTAGCGATTGACTAGCAATACAAAAAGGTCACTCTCGCTGGCTAGGGTCCAACAGTCGCTGAGAAAACAATCGAAACACCCACTCCGTGCATGACAATGCTCGCTGCATTGGTGAAGGAGCTCGACGTTGGGTCTTTGAAGCCTTCGACGAACTGGAAGGAAAATTGGCAGAGCGATTTTGAATGCAAAGTAAATTCGTAGACGTTTCCGACTAAAAAAAGCATTAGAAAGATTGAAATGGTACTGAAATCGATTTCACTTACATGTGCATTGTCCTTTGAGATTTGGGATTCTCGGACCGTTGCAAATACATCTGGGGTCTTGAATATTGTTCAACTTCATCCAGTTGGTTGCAGCCGCAACCTCCTCCATCCAGCATGTATCATAACTTCCACCTATAGTAGTGGTGATAATTTTGGTTGTGGTTGTCAAAGTAGTCGTGGTTGGTGTTGTTGTAGTAATTATGACAGGTGTTGTTCTTGTCGTTGGCGTAGTTGATGTAGCAGTTGTTGTTGATGTTGTGGTCGGAGTGGACGTCTTTGTAGATGTGGGTGTGGTTGTGGTAGATGTGGATGTGCTTGTCGTTGTAGTTCTGGTTGTTGATGGCGTTGTAGTTGTAGAAGTTTTTGTAGTTGTAGGTGTAGTAGTTGTAGGAGCTGTTGTAGTTGTGGTGCTAGTGGTGGTTGGTTTAGTTGTTGTAGTTGTCGTAGTTGGGGTGCTAGTGGTAGTTGGTGTAGTTGTTGTAGGCGTTGTCGTGGTTGTGGTGCTGGTAGTGGTTGGTGTAGTGGTTGCTGGAGTTGTTGTGGTTGTGGTGCTTGTAGTCGTTGGAGTAGTTGTTTTCGTGGTAGTAGTCGGTGTTGTGGTAGATGTTCTGAATAGAGCGTTGAATATAACCACTTGTTTTTATTTTTACGCAGACAATCAATATAGGACCTTGATATTTTTAGAGCAAGGTGTGGATTGGGGGTTAGAAAGGAAAGAGGATGGTAAATACTAAAATATTTAGATATTTTCAGTCTAATTACATTAACATTCATTTGTGTGCCGCTGCTATTCATTCAGATTCTCAGAATGCTACACTACACTTGGATTATTAATTTTATGAATAATATAATACATCGTTCATTCCTATATACGACTATGTGTTAAAATTGCCGACTAATCAAGGAAATGTTCTCATACGTTGAAGTTGTAGAAGAGGTTGTTGTTGGTTTAGGAGTAGTTGTTGTAGAACTCGTTGGTGTTGTAGTCGTAGTGGTAGTTGTTGGTGTCGTTGTCGTTGTGGGAGTAGTTGTCGTAGAACTCGTTGTTGGTGTTGTAGTCGTAGTGGTAGTTGTTGGTGTCGTTGTCGTTGTGGGAGTAGTTGTTGTAGAACTTGTTGTTGGTGTTGTTGTCGAAGTGATAGTTGTTAGTTTAGTAGTCATAGTAACTGTTGTTGGAGGCGTTGTTGTTATCTTTGGCGTTGTAGTTATTATTGGAGCAGCTGTTGTTGTGAGAGTAGTAGTCACAGTGGTCGGTTTTGGTGTTGTTGTTGTAGTGGTTGTTGTTGTTGGAGTTGTCGTCGTCGTCTTCGTCGTTGTAGTACTTGTTACCGTACTTGTTGGTGTGGTTATAATTTTGGTCGTCGTTGGCGTCGTTGTTGTCGTACTAGTTGTAGTTGTGCTGGTGGTTATTGGCTTTGTTGTAGTTGTTGTCGGCTTTATTGTGACTGTTGTTGTAGTTGTCGGCTTAGCTGTAGTTGTTGATGAAGTTGTTGTGCTAGTTGTTGTAGTTGTTGGAGTCGTAGTTGTAGTGGTCGATTTTGTGGTAGTCGGTTTTATAGTAGTTGTTGTGGTTGTGGTAGTTGTGTCAATAACTGCTGAGCAGTTGAGCATAACATTGCAATAATCTGGCTGCGTCATAGCTGAAGCAGAGGAGAAGACGGAATGGGAATGAAGGTCAAACAGAAGAGCTGTAAGAGGGGAGAGGGCGAAGATGTAGGGGTGGAGGCAAGAAAAGGGAGACCCTATGCTAAACTCTAATCGGATCTCCAGAATGCGCTTCGTGGAGGCATCAGTTAGGTCTTGTACAGCGCTTTCCAAAAAATAGCCTTCCAAATGGTTTCTTCTCTTTTAATCATAACAAATGACAACAGTTTATCGGTATTAGTGGAGTTGGGCGAAGTGGAGTCTCCTTCTGTTTCTTTCATTACACAGAGTGACTTTGAGGCGAGAACGCAGTATGACATAAAGAAAGATGCTATTCGAAGAAAAGTAATTTTCTAAATCCCCCTCCTCCTCGGCGCCGTCTTCTGTCGACGGGAAAACAAGGAAAACAGCTTACGGCGATCACATAGCACCGTGCTGGACTGTTCACACGCTCCATAATGTTGTCTGTAATCAGGTGCTTCGTAGAAAATGCACCGCTCTTCATCCGCCGGTGTCTAAAATATTACTAGCGATGGCAATGAAATGCGCTCAATTTTTCTGCATCACTTACTCCAACTACCATCTGCTGGAGATTCGTCACATCATAGAGGCCGTAGTAAGAGTTTCCAGGGCAAAGGAAGGCGACAACTGGCCCAGCCAGCGCCCCCACTGTCGCACCGATCATAATACCATTGATGGTGCTCGCAGCAAGTTGCTAACAAAAAAATCAAACCAGTGACGTTTTGTTTACGAAGACGGGCGCTAACCTGTTTTATGTAGCCACTAAGGAGGCTTTCTTTTTCGGTTGTATCGATATGCGCCAAATGACCACCAATATTAGCGCACATCAAGTCGCTGTTGACCCACGACTGACCGCCACTCACCACTTCGAAGCAGTGCTGCAGGCCATCAACGTAAGTCACAACAATGCCGCCGCAAGTGCAAGAGCAGCCTAAAAAATCGATTGACGAAATGCTTTGCGCCAATCAGTCTGATCATCATACATATTCCGATCAACTGCAGCCACAGTATAGCGGTAGTATTCAGCCGCATACTAACGGAACGCATAGTCCGATTCCTATGCAGTCCAGCCATGTTCGAATTTGTCGATCCGACCGACCATTATCCAAGTTAAAATTTATTTCACGCAATAGAGCGTCGTATTAGAGAAGAGAAGATGGCTGGTTGCTAGATCGGTCCTGGCAACTGGAGCCAACGACTACCGCGGTAGCTGTTTGCTAGCGACGGTCGTGAACGTTTTAAATCCGTCCAGCCAGGAGTTTACATCAGCGCCATCAGTAAACATCAAATGAAGAATCGTAAGCGGGGATGTTCAGATTTGACGAAAGTTCAGCCTCGATTCACTAATCGCCCACAATCATTATCCATACGCAAATTGAGACATTTGTGAGCGTGTTGGCAGTTTGTCGCATGGTAATGGATCATGAATGTTTTGCTGCAATTCTATTCACAAAAAGAAAAAGCAAGGGGATCGACGGAAAGCAAAACGGTCGCGCGAGACAGCGAACAGGTTGCGACAACAAATAGCGAAGCTCATGTGTCCTCTGCGCCTTCACATTTTCGCTTGTTTTACTGAACGGTTCATTGGGCGTGATGACGCACGGGAAAGAGTGAAAGCGTGTGGGTGGTTAGGGTGTCGTTTGTTGCCACTGGCGGCCGTGGCGGTGATAACGGAACAGCCGCCGGTCGCTAACGCTGGTGCTGCCGATGCCTCGGGTGCTACCATCCGTGACACTCGTCGACTGTGTGAGCGAGAAAAAGCCGTTCAAGGGGCAATGGATATCTTCCGGACGAACCAGTGAAGGAGTCAGGTTCCAGTAGTATGATACTAAACATAATTTGTCTTTTCAATTTTTAGAACTAATTCCTTACTCTGACTTTTTTGTGTAGGTGGTCAGAATATAATCCTCTCATATTTGACCAGATCTTATCACTAATTCCTGATTTTAACTCTGACGCCAGGTCAGAAGTGAATGCTTGTTGCCAGAAATTTATGACGTCACAATTGTCGGGATCTATGGCGGGAAAGCCGAGGTTGACGAGGCCTATCGACGTCAAGAAGAGTGAATACAGCTTTGCGCATATGTAGGATGAATAAGACGTCATTCTTCATCGCACGCGCACGGCAACTGACGGTCAGTGGTCAGAAAAACTTCCACAGCGATATCTGACCTCGTATGCGAGCACAATCGCGCAAATGGCCAAACATGCGTCCAAGACTATTCGCTCATAACGTTTGGCTCACGACTTGTGCACTATTAACTCGACTTTCAATCATTTTTAATTTCAATCAGCGTATAAAACAGTAATGCGAAAACGTAACCCTGCATGAAAGAAGGCGATACGTTCCGCCTGAAACAGTACAACAGTTCATACATTCTGCGCGACCGTAAAGCGTACATTCGCAGAATCAACAGTACGTAACAAATAATACTAAAGGCAATAATACACATACACGTTGGAATGGTAAACAGGCAAACTCGGAATAACGAATATCAAATACGATTTATATTAAGGGAACAGTGAAACGATGATAATTGAAGCAACGCTGCAAACGAAAACAATCAGCAGCGACCAACCGCTCCAGACTGGCCAGACGGCATAACAGAAGCTGAAATCGTCTCGAATAAGGCTGGCCATGATATACGTCATTACCACTTTAATAAGGACACTTTACAGATCAAATGGGATACCTTCCAATTGAAAGCGGACACTTACCAAATCAACAAGGATATTTTTTATATAAATATAACTCCGAAAGTGTCCTTTTTGATTTGAAAACGCCCTTTTGAAGTGAATAGTGTCTCAGTTGATTTAGAAAGTGTCCTTGTTAAAGTGGAAACGGTATAGGTGATGTAGCTTACGTGATGCACGATAGTAGAAAGAGTGAAGTGGCCAGTGGAAACAGTCTCGGGTAGGTTCTCCTCCAATCGTCTGGTTCGACCGCTTGACCGAGAATGGCGATGAAGAATATCCCAATGGCAAAGAAACCAAGCCAAAGCGCCGCCGACGCTTGCAGGTACGTCCTGAACGCTGTGATGAGAAAGGGCAAAATCAACTCGATTTTCAATTCACCATCGTATACGAGGATCGAACCAGAGTGTGCAAGGAACGTCGAAGTACCAGATCGTCAGAATCAACGCGAGCAGCCAAAGCACATCGTCTATGCGAATACGGCGAATTTCTTTCGATTGCGCGACCGTTCTCTTGTTCGACCAGTCGCCTCGTTGCGCCTGATGATCAGGGTCAGCTGCGTTGAGACCTTCCTCATCGGAATCATCATCCCGATCAACCTCATGTTCCACGTGCCGAGATCGAAATCTGACCCTCCTCACTGGAGTCGTCATGCTGTTGTCTTTTCGAAAAAAGAGAGGTCGTATGCACATCGCAGAGTGTCATCAAGAAAGGCCATTCGACCATCGTTTGTTGCACCAAGGCCACCGTCCGAGTGTTTGTCAAAGTCAATTGAATGCGGTGCGCAGTTTCAGTTTCTTATTGCACTGACCATCTGAGAGAAACAACATACGTCATTGCATCAATACTTAAAAAACAATCACTAGACGAATCTACCGAGTGGTCAGAACGATTCACGAATTGAACGAGAGCTCTTGTGTCGAATATTCTTTCCCATCCGACCAATTGTATTTACTCATTTTAATTTCGTTTACTTGCCTGCTTATTACTCTACTCGTTCAGGCTTTAATAAAACTTGGCGACTATTGAAAGTACATTGCAACTACCGTGGTCCACACTGTAATGGGGCGTGCAAAACAAATTCTTAAGCGAGCGGCAAGTCAATACTTTGCCGTAGACTTGAGAATTTGTTTCACCGTGTTTCAGTGTGGACTACAGTACAACAATTGAAATGCAATTGTTTTATGAAATGAGTTCGTAAGTGTTCCTCCACTCCGTGAATCGAACTGTCGATGAATTTTTTCAATCATTCGCAAAAACAGAAACAAAAAAGGCAAAACAACTTAAATCAGAAGCCACAAAACATGTACAGAGACATAGGGCGACCAATTAAAGAGATCGCACAAATTGACCGAAAACGGTACCATCATCATATCGCACAATATATTCTGCCGACCGACGCTACTCATTTACAAAGTATAAAACAACAAAGACCATCAATTCTGCTTGAGCCGATGGACGCGCGTGAAGCGGCAGCCAAATCAACAAGAGAAGCGAAACAATATAATGATATTTGATTGTGATGATGATGATTAGACGATGACGCACCAATTGTGTTTGCGCATAGTGCAGCAACAAATTCGGACCATTGCGCGCGCGCGGCGATAAGTGGGACTTGACAGTCGATGAAATGTCGAAGGACAACAACACGACGAGGAGGAAAGAAGCGGCAACCACACTGACAGAGTGGGCGGCGGGAGGAAAATAAAATCGACATCTATCATCTCAAAATGGTGGGAAAGCGCGAACAGTCGGGAAGGGTAACTCTGCATCATCAACGGACGTTGAAATGGCGACAGTGAATGAATCATCGTTGCAATACGGCAAGACGGTACAGCTGAATTACAGAACGACAGATCAAACAAAATCCTTGCGGCCGTTTCGGGGCAAAGTCTTCAGCTTTCCGCCCCCTCGCAGCGCTGACGTCGAATCGTCTGAAATGACCGACATAAGTAAGAATGCATTCATTCATTCATTCGGTCAACAAGAGCATTTATGAAACAAGCGCCTAACATCAATACAATGTATTTAACATCTACATATATAATCGTACAAAAAATAGCGCCAATCAGGCGTCCGCGTGGGTAGGTCTCGCAGGGATGATGAAAATTTGTAATGATGTTAGGCGCTTGTATTTATGAAGCTTTTGGAACGGCTTTTTTCGGAACTCTGATTAAAAATTATATCAACTTTCGTAACGAGAGTCCAATTAAATTTCGATAAACCTATCCATAGTTACCGCGACCTATCATATGACAGGCGGGAAGCTAGACAAGACGAGCTGCGAGGGGAAATCTGACGACTAGGGCAAAGGTCCGTAAAATCCGAAGGAATTAGAGCTATGTAAAAATCCACGCTCTTGCAAAACAATGCGATCTATTTCAAAAATAACACCCTATCATACAAATAATTTCGAAACGTTCACAAGCACTCAACCTGCCCAAATTTAGAAACAGCAAACATTTTCCGGATTAACAGCGCTATTCAGAGGATAACGCATCATATTGAAGTGCTTTCAAAGCAACTTACAGGAGCTCTGCGTTAAAGCGCTTGCACTGACACCCATGCAGGGCTGGATGGGTCGTGCGCCGGTGGCGGCGTATTCGGAGGGCGGGGGCTGAGGGGAGGCGAGGACGCGCTTATGAAGCGCCGCCTGGAAGTCCTCTTCTTCCGAATTCTCCTCATCCGCCTCGGACGAGCACGACCGATTGTCGGCCGTCGAACACATCAACGACGACCGCTGCGAGTCGGCCGTCACATCACAGAAAGCCGGCGAGAACTGACGTTCTACCGCGCCTAGAAAGACCTCCGCTATTACTGACAGTACTATGGTGAAATTGGTTTATACATGCGAAACAGGATAAGTGCAAATCGACCCGGCAAGAAAAACTGTTGCACTTATCCGGCTTTAGATCGTGTACAAAACATAGGGCAATTAAGTTCGGACTAGGAAAATTGTTGCGCATAAGCGGGTTGCACATTTCTAGTTTCGACTATACTGTGAAATTCGTTTATACCAATTTCATTTTAATAAAGACACTTGCCATGACAAATCAATATGAATAACGTCCTTTTTGATATGGATAACGTCCCCTTTGATTTAAAGAATGTTCTTATCAAAGTGAAAGTGGTATATAAAGCGGATGAAGGCGATAGCGACTGACCGTTCCTCGACGCGTCTCTGCCTCGGGTATTGGCGGCGGGGAATCTGGTGCGTTCGACGAGCGGCTGCTCAAGAGGGGAGGAACTTCGGTAGCGAAGGAGCGCCTCATTGACCGAGTCGTAATCCTCTGGTGGAGGGTCCCTCCGTCGTACCGGCGCAGATGTCGTCGGCGGGGGGACGCCGGGTGGCGGCGGCGGAATAAAATCCATCAGCGTTTGTTTCGGCGTCCTCCGGCTGGCCGTAAACGATCCCCCTGCGTGACAAACGCCATTCGAACTACCTGAAGCGTCAGATTGATTAACACGGCGATAGTTTTAATGCGATCGGCATGATAAAATTCCTCCATGTAACGCTCTTTTACGACTCGTACAACAAGAGTTGCAATCTGCGATCGTAAATTGTGTATTTACAACGTTTGTTCTGACGCATGAAGCTTTATATGACCGAAGTGTGCAAAGGTCGTTGGCTGCTCATAAATTTGCGACTGCAGCAAGTAACTTCTGCATCAAACGACCTTCGCATTCTTCGATCGTAAAAAGCGCGTTTATAATGAACATAAATTTCAAAATTCCACGTGATCAGTTGCATTTGCATCAGTTAACCTTTAGGAGTGACCCGAAACGCAGTTCAGTGACATAATGGAGGATCAAAATGCGAAAAAGACAAACCTCCTGTGCCGTCCGACGAATGTACATAAGATATGTCGGTATTGGGCGGGCTGTCGGACTGAGTGGAATTCGAGGCGGCCTTGCCGACAGTATGATGGCCTGCGAACCCTGGCGGGGGGCCAGACGGCGGGGGAGCGGGAGGAACGACCGGACCTCTGAGCATGTGGTCGTGGAGCCACTTGTGTCTGTTGGCGCCCATGACTAGGGTGGTGGTCGCGTACGGACTGGGGTCGTCCATGTGCGACGGGTAGAACGTCGACATCGACTGCGGGCCGGCAGTGAGGGCGGCGTAGTGATAGTGGTTCGGCGACTGGGAGCGGTTGAGTGTGCCAACATGAGGGTTCTGGCCGGGCAAGCCGGGGTAGTCCGGCGGCGGCGCAGCGTCCATGAGGTAGTACTCTCTTCCATCCTGTTCGTATACGGCGCCCGCATGTCGCTGGGTGTTGAGCGTGTTGCCGAGTAGAAGCGACCGCTGCGCCGAGTTATAGTTGGTATGGTCCATCCAGAGGGCATCCCGCGCCGTCATATGCACGCTGCCGTCGTTGATCTTTATGAACGGCATGCCAAGACGAGCTGCAATTTAAATCGTTAATTCGCATCATTCGTATAAGAGATAGCAATGCATCTTTTGCACGCGCAGCGCTGTTCCAACAGTAACTAGTTTATTTATGGCCTCGTTGTTCGAACTAAACAGCTCGGCTTTGGTATTAGACGATCTTACTTCGAGTAATTCAACTAAGAGTTCAAGGGCCATATTCATCAACGTATAGACACACTTCTTTTGCATTATCAAGACCCATTAAGAATGCACCAGGAAGTCTGGTATATTTATAATTCGCCGTAATCTTGGATAACTTCTCTTGACATTGATGAATACGGCCCAGAGTATTTTTCATAACACTCGATAGAATGATGAATAACTAATTAGCAAAACAAAATCGAATCACACACGCGCCCGAACGCAACTGCAAACAGCACTAACCGGATGCTTTGCCTTTGGCCTTTTTCCTGCGCCAATAAATGACGACTATTAGTGCCATCAATGCGATCCACAGCAGTACGCCAACACCCGCGATGAACCACGGCGTCTTGACAATCCGCATCAATTGTTCGTGTCCGCTCTCTCCGTTCGCCAACTTTAGATGACGCTCCAATGTTTCGCGATCTGAAATAGTTTCACTCTTACTTTCCGTCCGGATACTATTCGAATACAACATAATCGGTGGAATACGACTTTTGCATAGTAAAAAAGCAGACAATTTTGTCTAAGAACACCTTTAAAAGGAAATTATGGTTAGGCCTAGCTTTGAGACATGTACCGCAGATTGTTAACAAGGCTGCTTAGCATTAATTACAGGATATAACGCAAAAACTCGCAGACACTTGTTACACACAGTCAAAAATACGCGGTAAACGCCGTAAAGCTAAGAGTATCCGTACTCCCCCCTTCCAACACCAGACTTCAAAGGAACCGTCTGACAAACAAGTAAATAACAAACTCAACGACCTACCCATCGTGACGGTGTCTTCTCCGTGAAAGACTCCGATGCCGGCGCCAGTCTTGGCGGCGACGGACACTTTGTACGTCATGCCGGGGAGGAGATGGAAGAGGGTGACACTGGCGGCGCGTTCGTTAGTGGAGATGTTGCGGTTGAACTTGGTGGCGTTGCCGAGGACGACGATTTGGAAGCCGCGCAAGAGACCGTTGAT